>PVIA01005898.1:0-106865 GCA_004024845.1 Tonatia bakeri
CCACAAACCCTGTCCCTTCTGCTGGGCGCTCCCTGCGTGTCCTGGCTGTGGACCCTGGGCCCGGGGCAGCTTTCGGCCTCCACGTCCTCCTATGCTGGGGCTTTGCGTCTGGGGAGCAGGTTCTCAGGAGGGTGGGGCTGAGCCAAAGGTTTGTGTCGCCTCATTTGACAGATGGCGCCGATCACTTTCCCAAAAGGCTGTGACCGCTCTCCCTTTCCCACCGGCGACGTCCGGCAGTTCCTTTGTCCCTCTTTCCAACCAGCAAGAGCCGACTCTCCCACTCTCCCCTCTCTCCCCTCTCTCCCCTCTCTCCCCGCCCCTCTGATCAGCAGAAGAAGAAATCGTAGCATTAATTTAATTTGCATTTCCCTGACAACTTAGTTTCAGCGTCTTTTTATGTGTATCGGCTTTTTGAATTTGCTTTCCTATGAGTCACTTATTTATAACCTCGGCTGTATATTGTTCGTGCCTTTTTGTGAGGGTGCTTTATCCAGCCGATGCAAGCTCCTCCTTCTCATCTGTGTTACGGATAGTTTTCCAGCTCTGCTGTTTCCCCTTTCCTTCAGTTACGGTATTTTTTCCAGGAAAGTTTGAAGGTTTTTTTTTTTTAATATATAGCTTCTGGGATTTCTCTCTTAGTTAAAAGGGAAACATTTCATTTCGGCACCCTTTCTTCCTGCGCACTGCTGTCATACCTGAGCTTCGGCTGACCTCGGTCCGCCTTCATACTGTCGCGGACACGGAGTCAGGCGCGGGAACTCAGCACCTAGCATGCCGGGCCTTGCCGGGGCTGGCTCCCCTCGGACCACATGCCCCTTTTCTGCCAGATCCGGAGCCCATACCAGCCGGGAATGTTTCCGTCTCTAGCTCCTAGCCTCCCCCGCTCTCCCTTCCCTTCCCTCCCCCGCAGCCCCCTCCTCGATTTGCTCCTTAAATGGAAGTTGTCCTCCCTTGTGCCCAGCTCTCCCCTCTGTTTCGTCCTGCTTCCTGGCGGGATAGATACAGCATGTCCCTGACCCCCTTGTCTGGCTCCAGGGCCTCCCAGGGTCACGGGGCCCTTTCCTGCCGTCGGAGCCGGCCGCCCACCCTTCCCTGAATGCCCGGCCCTCTCCCTGAAAGGATGAGTGCGTCCCCATGGGGCTGCCTCGGGCCTCTCTGCACGGACGGCATTCAGGATGAACATTCCCCTTTACACGCCCTGCAGGGTTTGCCCATTTTGGAATCAGTTCCAGACACTGTGGCTTCCTGGTTGCTGACCACCTGCCTTCGCTGGGTGCTCGCAGAGTGCCGCTCTCGTGAGCCCAGCAGCCTGTGACGCCAGTGTCGCCGTCCCACTTTGTGGACGACCAGGCGGCCGACAGGTGCGGGCGGCCACTGGCTTGGACTCTGAGTCCTCCTCCCGCTGTGACTGGACGGCAGGCCGGTTGCAGACAGGCCTCCCCACCGGCCCCGTGCTGCCCCGGCGTGGACAGCAGCCACACCTCCATGGGGTGAAGGCGGTCCTTTTGCCGCCCCAGGTCCTCTCAGTGTGAACTGGCTGGGACCCAGGGGGTATGGAGCCTCCTCTCCTGAGAAAGGCCCAGCAGCCACCCTGCCAGGGTCCCCCGGGGGTGGGGTGGGGCCTCCCCAACCTGTGCTGTCCCGGGGGAGTGATGGGAGAAAGTGCGGCCTGGCCTCCGGTTGATAAGAAAGCCAATCACCTTGTGAGTCATCTGCCAAGCATCTCCGTGGGAGCAGGCAGGCTGGCTGGCCTCCAAGGAGAGAGTTCCCCTGCGTGCGCAGAAGCGAGCAGGCCGCCGGCAAGGGGAGGCTGGGCATCTGTGTCTTGGGCCTTGTGCTCAGTGCTTCGTGGGCTGGGGCCCTGGATATTTCTGTCCACCACCGGGAGGACCTTTCTGGGCTTCCTGGGAGGAACTTCTGCTTGGAGCCGGGAGCCACACTGTCCCACGGGGCCCAGAGAGGCCTCACCCTGTGTTAGTGACCAGCCCTGCTGGGCCTCAGGGCCCTAGTCTCACCCGTCTCAGCCCTGGGTCCCTGAGAGCCTTCCTGCTCCACAGCCATGGCCTCTTAAGGCTGGCTGGCACTGAGCCCGTGCCCTCGATAATGCCCCTCCTGTCTCTCCACGCCCACAGGTGCGGGCGAAAGAAAAACCTTCAACCCTTCCTTCTTTGCGTGACCCGCCCGAAGAAGCCAGAGTATGGGCACCATCCCCACACTGAGCAGCAGGGCGGGGGTGGGAGAAGGGCCCAGCACCCCCAGCCCTCCCCCACAGTTTGCTTGCTCCGTGACAGTTACGCCTCCCTTGGCCTCGAGTCCCTGCACACAGAGTGGTCGTGGGTTTCTTCTCCTTTGTGAAGTGTGATCGGTACACAACGGACCATTGCGTTTTCACGTGCACAGCAGAATGCTCTGACCTCAACGTGCCTGACGGCGTGGCTGCCGGCTGCTGACGTGGACACGTCACGGCCCCGCCGGCCGAGCGCTCCTTTCCTCCCTCTTCCCCGGGCACTGGCCTCCTGGGCCGGGTGGGTGCGCCGTCTGCTCTCTGGAAACGTCTCCCCAAAGCACGCTGCACCCGTCACTCATTTTGGGTGAACGCTCATCGGAGCCGGTGGGAGGATGGTCAGGGTCCCCCTCGGAGAGGCTCCTCGGGGAGGAGGGGGCGGCTGGGTCCTGCACCCTGAAGAGCTGTGTGTGAAAATGTAGGCGGGGGCTGGTGCATGTTTTCTTGGGGTTCTGAGCTTCTGGGCAGAACTTCCCAATTCTGCCCCAACTGAGCGATCCACCTCCGCTCTCGCCGACACGAGCAGGATGACCTGTGCTCCCAGTTTTCCCCACCAGGATGTTAGAGTCAGAAATAGAGCGGGCCGGCCGGAAGGGGCCCGGGAGGCATCTTCGCAAGCCCCAAACTTGAACTTCACAGGAAGGGCTGAGAGGGGCGGGGAGTTCACACAGCTCCCCCAACTGCTGGGTCAGTGGCCTCTCCACCCCCAGGCCACTCAGCTCTTGAAATAACTCATCTGGATCTTCCCTTCTGACTCTGCAAGACAGAGCATGTTTGTCCGGAGACTTAACCCCTTATTACCTCTGCCTGGGCCCACGCAGGCTCCCTGGGGAGCTAGCTGCTCAAGCCATTTGCCCGCCGAGGACCCTGAGGGCAGGCCCCTGCCACTGCTTGAGAAAAGGGTCTGGTCAGGCTCGGGCGGCAGGGGCAGGCGCAGCCCTCACACGGCCATGGGAGTGTCCTCTCGTGTCCCCTCCATGGTATGGGGCCTGGGGTGAAGGGCAAGGCCCCCCCATCTTCAGAAGCCGAAGCCGCTTCCCCTTTGATAGCTGGGCCTAGCCCTGGACCCCTCGCCCCCTGGTGGTCCCGAGATGACAAACCACAACCCCTGCGCAGGGACAAGTTAGGCGACCCATGACTGGAGTCCAGACTCACACCCGCACTGGCCAGTCTGTTCTCTGTGTGACTCGGAGGGCTTGCGTCTGTAAATTCCTCTGACCCCAAGGTGCAGCACCCACCCACCTGGGCGCCTATCTGCTCCGCTGGGTGGGGCAGGAAGGGCCTGGTAGCTTCAGACCTGCACCCAGGGACTCCTCAGGACCGACTGGCAACAGCCTGGCGTCTCTGTGAGGTGCCGGGGAGCCCTCATTCCACCTGGCGCCTGCTGTGTGCAGTCAGCATAGTGGGTGACAGCTTGTCACCTGTGGGGCTCCGTGGGCATCATCTCGTCCGGTCTCTGTGACCAGCAGAGGTGGCAGGGCTTCGTTTTACACGTGGGGACACTGAGGCACAGCAAAGGCCGGTGTCTTGCCTGAGGTCACGCGTCTAGTAAGAGGCAGGGTTTGCATCTGGACCCGACCTGCCCGATCAACCACTGTCTCTGAGCGTCCCCAGGACGGCGAAGAGGGTGTCACCGGCCACGTCTCACAGATGGGACGCTAAGCACGTACGTCAATTGCCCGAGACCCCACACCCCGTACACTGTAGCACGGGATGCAAACCCGGGCCCCTCAAGCTCGAACTCTGTGCCGGCCTCACGGTCCTCGTTCCCTGGGCGCCGCAGCCGGCCGCCCTGGATGAGGCCAGGTCCCAGCAGCTGCCCGCCTCCTGGGCCCCAGCAAGAGGAAAGGAGACCTGGCACAGAGGGCGTGCACTCCGACCTTTTTTTCAAGTCTGTGATGAGCACTTTTCTAGAATTTAGGAAATTTATTGCACATTTATAAGAAAATCTACATACAGTAAAATTCACTCGGACGAGCATATGATGCGATGTGTCTTGACCACGGTACCCAGTCACGTGACCACCGCGAGACCCAGATCGCAGTCAAAATCGAGGAGGCCTCCCCCACCTGGAGGTTCCCTGGGACTCTGCCTGGCCCCAGGGGACCGGCGGTCTGCTGCCTGTCCTTGAGGGTCTGCCTTCGCAGGGATCGCGTGCCAAGGTCTTTCCTGGCTGCGTTTTGCGCGGGGCACAATGCTCCCGAGACCCGTCGTGCTGTGCAGTGCGTCTCCCTGGTGCGCTCTTCCCGTGGCACGCAGATGGCACGGTGTGTGACACGGTGTGTGCACTCCCTCACCAGCGGGTGGGTGTGGGGCTGCTCCCAGTCAGGACTGGGAGCGAAGCCGCCCTGCGTCTGTGCGTGTGAGTCGTCACGGAGACGCAGGTCCCGTCTCCCGGGCCAACACCCGAGAGCGGGCTGGTTGGTCGTCAGGGCGGTGGGTGTTTAACCTGATGAGAAGACTCGGAGTATCTTGCCAAGTGGCCGTTCCATGTGGCACCCCCACCAGCGATGTGGGAGCGCTCCAGTGCCCTTGCAGGCTCGTCCGCACTCGGTATTGTTGGTTTATGTCACCATGGCCATCCTTGTGGGGGTGCAGCGGTATCCCTCCCCAGTCTTACCGGTGATTTGTATTTACCTAACGGCCAGTGTGCTTATTAGCCATTCCTGTATCCCCTTTGGTGAAGTGTCTGCTCAAATCCTTTGCCCGTTTTTCTTGGGCTGTTTGTTACTGAATTTGATGGGTGCCTTTAACCCCCAAACATGATCTCCCAAGCGCTCTGGCTTCTGAAGGCAGCGTGGTGCTGGCTAGGAACACGGGCTTCGGTAGACCAGCAGACCATCTGAGCGTGGATTCCAGGGAGGGCAGGGGAGGGCGGGAGCCACTGTAACCAGAGAGTCTGCAGCTGACTGGCATGCAGGCCCAGGTCCTTGGGCAGCTTGTTCTAATCTTAGAAGTTAGGCCTCAGCTTTCCGCTACGCCCTGAAGGACAAATGTCCCTGACCTCGGGACCCACACAGCCGCTCCAGCTCAGGGAGCAGAAACAGCCCCTAGTGACGGGGATCCCTGTGGAATCTCTAGGTGGCCACAGCCCCCAGGGCTCCCCGGGGCTCCCCGGGGCCCAGCGCACCCCCAGACAGGAGGGGGGCCCTCGGGGACATCAGGTTTCCTACGGGGCCAACCCAGGTGAGAGGTGCAGCTGACAGGCAGCTCTGAACTCACCTGAAGGGCGGTGGACAGCAGGTGTGCTCACGGGCCCTGGAGTGAGCGGGCCGGTCTCTGCCACCCGCCACCACACAGTGACACTCGTCACACACCCTCCACTTTGCCCTAAAAAGAAACAAAAAAGCCGGGCTGTTCAGAGGCGGCCGGGCTGCCAGGCTGACCCAATCCGCCCCAGACCCTGCTCCCACTGCTGGGAGGACGGAGGGGACGGAAGACTGGGGTGCGTGGCCCCAGCCCGCACGGAGGGCAGCATGTCTGGCATGCCCTCCCACTCTGGGGCAGCCTTGACAGCTGCCTGTCTTCAGGTGTGGCTATCACCTGCCACAGGAGCCGAGTTTCAAACCCAGGTTCACCTGGGTTTCCATCCTGAGCGGGTGCCTTGGGGTCTGTGCCCGGCCCTTGGCTCTGTCTTTGAGCCCTTTCTGAGCATTTTCCCCTGCGCCATCTATCTGTCCCCTGTGCCTCCCTGCCCTGCACCCCCCAGGATCCAGTCTCCGGGAATGGCACCCTGTCTGGCCAGCAGCCAGTGCAGGAAATCCGGGCTGCGTCTCGGCTCCTGCCTGTGCCCACCTGATCAGTTGCCAGTCCTCCTAACCAGGCCCCCTCACGGTCTCCACCCCCACAGTCTGCCCAGGTCAGGCCACCGTCCTGCCCAGGCCCACAGACCCATGAGACTCACAGAGCTGTGGCCCCATCCCTACGTCCAGACCCATCCTCGAGACAGCGACTGATTCCCAGGTGGACTTGCCAGGTCGCCGCCCGGGGCCCAGTGAGTCCGCGGTCCCCGCCCTCCCGTGATCCTGCCCACCTGACCCCGTGAGTCTGCTCCCCTGTGAACCCGCTCCCCTGTGAACCCTGGCACAAGCAGCACTTGGTTCGAGGATGTCTAGGGAGGGGGCAAACCAAGATACTCTGTCTCTCGAAGCTGTCCTTTGAGACCACGCTCAAGGTGGGCACGGACACCGGAGCTCCCACCTGCCCCTTCATGGCACCCCAAAAGAAAGCTGCCGGTGGGAGCAGCTTGAAGGTTTGTGGGTGGTGGGAAGTGGGTCAGGCCGATGTGCGTCGCTGGCAACAGTGGAACAAAGGCGAGAGAGTCCTGGTCTCGAAACCCCGTGTCGCCGCCCATGCCCAGAGGTCTCTCTCTGCCTTGCCACCTCCCCCAGGAAGTGGCCAGCCCTTGTCTGCCTTTCAGGGTCTTGGCCCCTCCTCCCACTGCCCCCCACGCTCGCTCTTCTCAAGTGCAGCCCCTGCCTCACTCCTCCGTTGGCAGGTCCAGACCCAGCAAAATGGGAAGGCCTCTGGGGCCAGGCCTGCCCTCTGCAGGAGGCTGTGGGGCGTACCTTGCCCACCCCTCACTCCCCCTGACGGAGCCACCCACGGCTTCCAGACCATGTCCCTGAGCCCCACCCATCCACTTCTCACTCTGCCACCGGGGGGGTCATCGAAACCCAGCAGATGACCTTGCTCCTTGGCCTCACACCCCCTGATGACTGCGCACGCCCCTCAGAACAGAGCACGGGGAGAGGGCCCTTCCTGCTGCGGCCTCCGAGGGATGGAGAGAGACTCTGAATTAGGTGTTCCCTCCTCCACTTCTGTCATCACCCCTGTGTCCCCAACCCCACCAGACTCAAAATAAGGTTCTTCCTGATGCTAGTAGAACAGCCAACAGGTTTTACACAGACATTTTACCTACTGGGTTGGCCAAAAAGTCTCTATGGCTTTTTCCGTGAAGTAAAAGACACATTTTTCATTTTCACCAATATCTTTATTGATCTGGGTATTTGGAGTATGTGGGCTCTCTCCTGCCTGGTAGAACGCTGATTGTTTGCAGTGAATGTCTCAGTTTGATCCCTGTCACCTTCGGCTGGTCTCCCCGACTGTGGAGCGTCGTCCAGAGAGAAATCTCCAGCACGAAACCCCACAAACCACTGTTGACGTGTATAATCAGTAACAGCACCTTCTCCATGCACTGCACGAATCTTTTTTGTGTGTTTCAGTTGCATTTTTACCTTTCTTGAAATAAGAAAGCACAGTACGCCAAAAATGTTGCATATTTTCTTCTGTCTCCAATAATAACAGCTGCACAACAATTCACCCATTCTGATAAGTTTTTTTTTAAATGCACGCCGATAGGACAGCTGTCACAATGCAATCTAACCTAACTGCTTCAAATGAGGTTGAGGACAACTAAGGGCTACTAGAGCCGTCGTACAGAAAAAACACACGAATTTTTTGGCCAGCCCAGTACGTGCCCTCCCCAGTTACATGGATAAGGCCCTGTCACCACAATGACATTCTGAATGCACACTCCCCTCCTGTCCCTCTGTTGTCCCTGCTGTTCCCTGGAAACGCACCTGGCAGTGACCCTGCCTGTGCCACCCCTCGGACCCTGCTGATGGCATCTGGCCGACCCTCTGTGCCCCGGGCTCCCCTGACTCCGAAACCACCATCAGCCCCGGGGCCACTGCCCGAGGCTGCAGCTCCTCGGCCCTGGAGAAAGGGGGCCCCGCAGATCCTGAAGAGGGACACCCACCCCGGTCAGGCGCCTGTGGGTCCTTTGCGTGAGCAAAGTAGTTGCCTGGTTTTTTCCCCCAGATGATCTCAGAGGCAAGGACCTGCCCTTTCCAGATCCCTGGAGCCTCCGCAGGACGGGGAGGGGTGTGCGGTGCTGCCTCGGTCTTGTGGGAAACGTGGTGCCCGTGTTCCCACGCGCCCGCGCTACCCCCATGGTGCCTAGGCATCAGTCTCCTCCCCTCTTGGCAGCCTGTACCCAGCGCGCCCCTGCCCTGCCGCCCCTCTGTGGGCTCAGAGCGGTTCCCACACCCCTCCCCAGCCGATGACCTCCTCCAAGAGGTCTCCCCACATCCCACAGTCACGAAGGTCCCCTGCCACCCTTTACATGGCATTTCATGAGTTACTGTTTGTTCCTCTGTGCCCGCGTCTACTGCCGGCTTCCCGTGCTGGGGTGGTGCATGCCCTGTCCTGTCTGCTGCGCTGCCCGGGGCCAGGAGGGGCGCAGGTTCACGGAGGGAGGTGGGGGAAGCCGCTCCCCCAGCCGAGGTTTGGGGTTCGCGTGGAGGGCACGTTGCTGTGGATGGAGGCATGGTGCTGGGATCCAGGTCACCAGTGTGGCGCTGACTTGAACAGCAACTTACCGAGCAAGGCTCGGCGTTTCCTCCTCCGGCGGGTCTGTTCTGAGAGAGATAGGAGCCCCACCAGGTGCCCCGGGACAGGGCCCCCCATGGGGCAGCGGCTCTGCGTGCGCCTGTAGGTCCGGCAGGCCAGCTGCCTCCCAGCCCTGCATGTCCCACCATCCGGGGTGGCGATGAGGGACGTTGTGGGGACTGAAGAGTCAGGGTGAGGTGAGAGCGTAAGAAGATTCTGGAACCGCTGTAGCGTCCCAGAGGGGATGGGACGGTCTAGGCATGGTCATCCTGGGAGGGGGCGCTGCACATCCTGAGATGTCTCCCAGTTCTAGGGGGACAGAGAAGCAAGCTCAGTGTGGCTTTGTCGTTCTCCTGCAAGGCAAAAGGTGGCGGATTGGATTCACGGTCAGGGCACAGTCCTGGGTTTCAGTCTGGTCCCTGGTGAGGACATGTGTGGTTGGGGACCCACGAGAGGCAACGGATCAATGTTCTCTCCCCCTCTTTTTCCCCCTCCCTTCCCCTCTCTCTAAAAAATAAACACTTTGTTTTTTTTAAAAAAAGGAAAGAAAAACAAGCAAGCATGCCTTGTATTCCAAGGCTAGCAATTACCTGGTCTGCTTCTGCTGAGCGAGAGAACCCCCTTTTTGCCAAGAGGCAGACCCCGGGCGGAGCCCCCTATTGTTTCCCCTCCCAAGCTGTAAGTAAGGAGCCCCCCAGCCCGCCTTGTTCCCCCAGACCATGGCGTGGAGGCGGTGAACTGTGCAGACCCCTGACTCAGGAGGAGGACGGACAAAAGGCAGAGCAGGGGACAGGGGGACCAGACCAGGCTGGGTGCCTGGATTCCACCGTGAGCACAGCTGGCAGCATCCAAAGTGCATTTACCCAGCACGACAACAGCGTGGGGGGGCCCAGGCACCCAACCCAGGGCTGCCCGTCCTCAGAGGAAAGGCCCAGACAGACAGAAGGTCAGCACCAGAGCTGGTGGTTCTGGCCTTGGCCAAGTCACAGCCGCCGAAGGCGGGGTCGCCGAGCAGACCCGCAGAGCTGGGCCAGGCAGGCCTGGGAGGCAGTACCTGGGCCCGGGCAGGCGGACTGGAGGCCTGCCAGCTGCGAAGACAGGTGTCAGCTAAAGCAGGACACAGATGGACATGTCCCAGAAGGCAGGCAGGGGGCATGGAGGCTTGGCCCAACAAGAAAGGCCAAGCTGAGGTCAGAGTCGTGACCCGGACGCAGGGGCGGATGCAGGCAGGGAGGGGCTGCGGTGGGCGTGGCCCTAGGGCTGAGAGGGGGTGTCGGGGTTCCGGGAAGGTGTTCAGCCCCCGGACAGTGCGGGCTGTGCAGAAAGCACCCTTTGATGAGGACTTTCTGCATCCTGGCGCCGTATTAAATACTTTATGCCCCTCCTAGGAGCAGGGAAAGAATGCGTAGTCCCGGGGAGGCTGAGGGGTCACAGTCCAGGCCAGAGCGTGGCCTCAGCAGGACTGAGGGAGCTACTGCCAGCGCCGGCGCTCCGCGGCCTGGGGCTGGGGGCCGAGCTGTGGAGCCCTGGAGGAGGTCAGATGTGGTGCCGCCGGACCTGCAGGGCAGTGCGGCAGGCCGAGCCCCTCCCCAAGGCCTGCCTTCCACAGTGCCCCGCTATTTATAGATCACTTCACAGTTTGCAAAGCACCTTCGGAAATGACATCACTTGTCTGGTGCCACTGCTGGAGGAGCAGGGGGTGGAGTCGAGTGTTTCCCAGACTATCCTGGGTGGCTTTTTCTGTGTGACTCTGCCTCCATTGCGTGCCCTCTCTGGGCTGCAGGGAGCCCAGCCGTGAGAAGGCAGTGACCAGCCCTCCACAGGGACGGAGAGGCGTCTGGAGGGCGGACTTGCGGGCTTCTGCAAGCGCTGGAGTCCACAGACGCTCTGCAGAAAACCCGTTCGCTGGGCTCCAGCAAAGCAGATTCAGACGAGTTATCATCTTTCCTTCAACTCAGCTTTTAAGCCCTGAAGGCTTCCAGAAGCCAGTTCACTCCCTGGTCCCGGAGCCAAGCCCTGTTTCAGGACTGGGGGGTTCGGAGAGATTTCTGACCCCTGCGCGGCGCTATTTTTATCTGGAATGCTCTTTCCGCGACGCCAGCGACGGCGCCTCTGGAGCGCGGTGAAGTGCGTGGTCAGCAGGACCAAGCAATAAATAGCAGCGGACAGAGAGGCTGATGGGCGCTGTGGGCAGGAAGTCGATGGGAGCTGAACCGATCGGCTCAGTCGGTCACACCGCCGTCCCGCACCCCCCACCTGCAGCCTCCGCCCTTCCAGGGGGAGGCGGTGTTTGCCTCTGAGCTCTCCCAGCGCCACCGGTGAGCTGAGACGGTGGGTTCCGTAGCTCCGCCCACCGGCACTAACCCCACCCCCCACCCCCGGGGCTCCGACGTCCCACTTTCACGGTGTTTGGGGAACTCCGGTGTCCTGACTCGGGGTGAATCCGTTCCCGTCTTTACGAGGAGTCAGCATTTGGCGTTCAGGCAGGGGTGGGGATGAACTTGAACTACAAGCAGGAAACAGTAGAGGGGACCTGTCTTTTCCTCCAGAATCTGTTCCCAGATCTGAAGGCCTCGGGCCCTCCTTTCCCCATCTCTAAACAAGCCTTCCCCGCAGAGCTTCGTCCTGTGTACACTTTTTAAAAACCTCACTTGAAGAAAAGTTTATTGGTTTTAGAGGGAGAGGAAAGGAGAGAGAAACAGGCATGTGAGAGAGAAACCCCCACCGGTTGTCTCTCCCACGTGCCCTGACTGGGAACCAAACCCACAACCGGGGCATGTGCCCTGAGCAGGAACTGAACCTGCAACTTTTCACTTTATGGGACGATGCTCCATCCCAGTGAGCCACCCAGCCAGGGCCATCCTGTGCACTTAGCCAAGAGAGGTTAGTGGGGGTGGGGCCTGCCCCTCCCCTGCTCCGAGGGGACCGCGCTGTACATAGCAGGACTGGTCGCTCTTACTTTGGAGGGGAGCTGAAGCCAGAAAGCATGGAGACGCTTTTAGCACAAAAACGAGGGCCCAGGAAGTGTGTGTATTCACGCGTGCGTGTGTGCAGGTGTGTGGCACACTGGGGAGCAGGCTCGCCGCTGGAGGGTGCACGTCCTATCTCTGTAGGCCGTGACCTGGGGGAGGGTGCAGGGGGCCCTCTCAGCAGCCCCTGCCGGCGGGCGGCCGCATGCCTGGAGGGGGTGTGCAGCCCGTGTGATCGTCGCGGTCGTCACAGTCACAAAAACAAAAGCCTGGTGGCTCTGGGACCGGACACGTGAAGAACGTTACTGAAACCGGGTGGTCTCAGAGGCCGTGTGTAACTTCACAGAAGGGGGGGTGGGGGCCACTTCCAGCACTGGCTGACTCACGCGCTGCCTCATGATGACGTAAGGCCCGTAGGAGTGGGCGGAGTCCAGGGCGCACCTTGGTCTCTTCAGGGACCTGCAGGCACCTGGGTGAGGGGTGGGGACAGTCACCTTACACTGGTCACCTGCACCGGAGGCAGAGCAGGGGCATGACCCACTCGGGAAACCTACGTCCTTCAGCGAAAAGGAGCAGGAGGGTCGGAGGGGCGAGCGTGTCAGTGAGGCCGCGCATGCAGACCCCTGCCCCGAACCTGCACCAGTCCCTCCGGTGGAGCCGCCCCCAAGGCCACCCGGAGGTCAGGACAGCCCTTGTGAAGGCCGGTCTGGCCCTTCCTACAGAGAAGCAGTCAGTCCCCAGACCAGCCGTCCAGGGGGGTGGGTGCTGCTACTGTCCTCGTCTTGGTAGGGAGCGGCACTAAGGTCATTTGCCCGAGGTCGCCGAGCTAGGGACAGATGGACAATGCAGCGGCTGAAGCTGGGCGGTCCAGTCCTCCTCGACAGGCTGCCCGGCTCTCGTGCGGGGCATTTATTAATTCACCAGGTAGTTGAATAGGGGAACACTCCCCCCCGAGGCACCACATGAAGTGCAGGGGACAGGACCTCGGACACGTGGTGAACTTGGCCACGATGGGCACCCCTTTCCTGTGGCCTGAGGAGCCGGGGCTCCTGTGCCTCCCGGACCCCTGGGCGCCCCTCCAGTTCCCCAGAGCCACAGCAGGGCCAGCACACCCTCCACATCCACCCACTGCATGCACTTCACTGGATGGTTTTTAACGAAAACACTTTGCAGGCAGGAGCCAGCTGCAAAAGGCAGCACGAAGACCCCATCATCATGGCACCCGGCTCAAGGTCACAGACAAGTGGCCAGTGTGGCCGGGGTGTGGACACCGAGCCGAGTGCCTTCTGTTAACTGTGGCTTCCCCTTGGTTTTCCAGGACAGACCCTCGGAGGCCAACGCCAATGTGGACACCTCGGCGTCCCCATCGGTGGCTCAGCTGGCCGGGCGGTTTAGGGAGCAGGCAGCCGCGGCCAAGGAGGTGAGCCAGGGGGCCTTGGAGCCCTGCTTCGGGGAAGGGGGTTGGGGGCCCAGAGGAAGGGGAAGTCTGGGTCAGGCCAGAGGAGAGGGAGGGAGGAAGCTTGGTCGTTACCAAATTAGGAAGAGGAGCCACAGAGGGGTCCCCCTGCAGGTGAGGATTGTCACCGCTGCCGGGCCTGGGCCAGCTCCTGCCCAGCTGAGCGAGGCTTGGGGTCCGGAGCCCACCACCCGCCTGCCCACCAGAGCCACGTGTCTGCATCCAGGGCCACCCCATCCCCTGCTGATGGAGGCTTTGGCTCAGAAAGAAGACGTCCCCACACCGGCTCCTGCCGGAGCCCAGGAATGCCCTCAGCCGAGAGGCTGCCGTCCAGATGGGTGACCTGGGACTTGGAATTCATGTCCATGGTTAATGGCCCTCCTCAAGGACATGCCATCCCTCCCTGCATTCTCTCCTCCACCAGACACCCCTCAACGTCCCTCAGACCATCTCCACTTCCTTCCTCTTCCTCCCTGTTGCCTGATTTGCTCTCTCTCTCCATGTCTGTCTGTCACTCCCCCTCCCTCCAGATGCCAGCCCGTAAACCAGCCAGAAGACCGCCCTGCTCCCTCCCCCTGTTCCCCCCCAGGGTAGAGCTGGGCCAGAATGGAGAGGAGGTGAGTGCCGCAGGCCTGCCGCTGGTCAGCCTTCTTCCTCCACCTCTAACAGAGGGCTCGGAAGTCAGACACTCAGCCCTCCACCCCCGGGCCGGCGATGTCCCCGTTTCAGACTCAGGGATGAACCCTGCTGCGTCCTCAATGCTGACCACGAGGCCCCTTCCACGCTTCCTTCCTGAGCCTCCTTTGTGACTGACTGACTGGTCAGGGCAGGAACGCTGGTATTCAAGCCTGGGAATTTCGGTGTGGAGGACAGGTCTTACCCCCGATCTGGGAGTCACCGCGAAAGTTATGCCTCCTCCCGGGTCTGACCTAATGATCTTCCATGTAGAAAAGCACCTGGAGAGGGGGCCCCACTTGTCTCGGGCAGAACTGTGATGTGACAGTCAGGACTGGCTACTGCTCTGGGTCAGAGGGAAAGTCCCGCGGGGAGGGGCAGGCCGCCTGCGTGCAGGAAGGCCATCACTCCTGGGTGCATGGCCTTCTTGTCCCTTCGGAATTCACATGGAAGGAGGGGCCGGCTTTGCCTGGCTGGGCTGGACGAGGGGTGGCCCTAGCTCCTCCAGCAGGAACCCAAATCCTGGGAGGCTGCGGGGGCTGGGAGGCAGGACCCTGGGCAGGAGACCCCCTTGGTCCCTAATGCTGGAAAGGGTTTTCCCACCCCATTTTCTTCCCTGCCTCTCCTGTGCTCGCCCAGGCCTGGAGGGGAGGTGGCTTAGTCCCTGTAGACTGGGCGACTGGGTGTTTAATGTGGCCACAGGCCCTGCCTCATCTGCCCTGAGAGGGGCTGAAACCCCTCCCCCATCTGCAAGTCAGGCCCATAACTTGGAGAGATTATTGGGATGTCCTGTCTGGACAAAGATGCAGCCACAGAGAGGACAGAGGGCTAGCTTTTCGCCTGGCTCCCAGCTGCGGGCGGACCTGCAGCCCGGGTTAAACGGCAAGGGAGATGCTGCCACCTGCTGGCACATTTGGGAACTGCATGAGCGGCCCTTCCGAATTCTGCTTTGAAGTTCAAACCCACCAGGACTTGGGGAGCCTGAACGGGTTTCCCAGACCGGTCCCGCGGTGTCGGGGCCGTGCTCCCTAAATTTCCACACTCTTCAGAAGGCAGTGGTCAGGTGGGGAGAAGAGTTGACAGTACTCCAGAAGGAGAAGTTGGTCAGCAAAATCGCCACTGTAGTTTCTAAAACAGCACCTTCAGAAACACCAGCTCCTGTGGACTTTGGCCTTCAGACACAGCGATGAAGGGTGGCCCAGTCTGGGCTGGGAGCTCTTGGGACTCCCCAGCGACACAGGCCCCTTGAAGGGCTGCTCGGGGAGCACACCAGGGCGGTGTGAACTGGGCCAGAAGCACCGGGAGCTGGAGCGGGAGCTGGTCTGCCCTGGGGTCCCCGATCCCGGCCCGCCCGCCAGGTCTTGGTTGGGGCGCCGAGGCAGGATTAGCAGGGGGACTCCTCCAGGGTCCCAGGCAGGGCCTGTCCCCTGCGCCTGCCTCCTGCGAGGCCGGGCGCCTCACACAGGTCTGGGCGGTTCCCTTGAGCCAGCCCCTCCTCCCGTCTCTGAGCTTGTCATCTCAGGACTTTCTCTGCGGGGCCAGCGCTGGCCCTCTTCCCGTGACTCGGGTCAGTCCGTGCGTAGTGGCCGGGGGCGGGGCCAGGGGCTCCTGTCGGGTCTCCCCACCACGGGAAAGTCCCTTTTCTGCCTGGGCCTCTGTCCGCACCACGGAGCTGCTGCTGCTGCTTGTCCAGAAACACGACATTCTTCTTCCTCCTCTTCTCCATCATCATCATCACTACCATCACGATCACCACCATCGATCCTGCACACGAGGATCCGTGGACCTGGGGAACCACTTGGCTGTGGGGATTTTGCACAAAACAGAAGTGAATCCCCCTTTTAGATAATATAAAATCAAAGACGGATCAGATTTCTACAGACATTCATCCCCCAAAATATCTGCAACCAGCGAGGTGCATCTTTGTAGAACCAGCACAAACCTGGGCTGCAGTCAAGATTCAATAAATGTCTGCTCGATCGAAACGAATATTCGGCGCTTTAGAAAATGATGATTTGTGGTGGGATTTTCCAAAATACCATTAGTTCCAAGGGAGAATTCCCAAAATACCTCTGTCGGGTTTCACTCCTGGTCTGTGGCTTCCTATTTTGTCTGTGACCCGCAGAAGGGGTCATTCTGCCCTTTCTCTCTGAAACTCCCTCCAGACATCGACTCCTGTTGTTGAAGGTCATGGGGCGTGCAGAAGTCCCCTCTTGGCTGCCGTCTGTTCCCCCAGGGTGGCCCTGAAGCCACTCTTCCCGGGGCGGGAGGCCTGCATTCCCACGTCTGTCCCGCCCTCTCTGGCTCTTGGACTCAGTGCTCTAGCCAGTGGAGAGATGGGGGTGGCGGGAGGCCCGGGCAGGCCACCGAGGCTGGGTGGTGACACCAACCTCTCAGCCTCCCGTGGCTGCTGGGCTCCGGCCGGCGCCCCACCTCCCTCCACCTCACTCACCTGGCTCTCCGTCCATTTGCCCTGCAGAAATCACCACACAATGCGAACCACCCCCCCAAAGTCAAGGTGAAGAGCTCGCCTCTGATTGAGAAGCTCCAGGTAAGTGCAGCACAGCACCCGTCGTCACTGCCTCTCCCCCGACACCGCCTCTCATCCCACACGAGCACGTCTTTGTGTCACCTGGAGAGCTGACCTCTGACACCTGCTAGTGGCCCAGTGGCCCTGAACGATGGGGACTCTCCCTGGAGACACGGGACCAAGTCAGGCTCATGCCAAGCACAAGCTCACGTAGCTAACACCTAACAGTGGGTGGCTGGTAACAGAATGCCTCAGCAGCCAGACGGGAAGAGGACGTCACAGTGCAGGGGACAGTCCAGAAATAGCCAGACCCTCCCCCCCACCCCAGGCCTGAGGGCAGCCGCCGACCACGCCAGCCTCACTTGGGGCTGCAATTCAGCGGCCAGACATCGTGCTGCTCTGGCCGGACCCTGCACGGATCACCGGCACGCCGGAGTGGGGCTGCTTACGCCCGGCCTCGGGGTCGGGGGGGGGACAAGGTTTCCACAGGTGCTGCCACAGAGGCCACAGGAGAGAGTGAAACACAGATCCAAACTGTAACAACCCAGCTCGTACGGCTCTGGACCCGGGTTCCTGCACCCGAGCTTCCGTGTGGCTGGGTCGTCTCCCCTCCGCGGGGCTGCCTGAGGGCTGAAAGGTGTTTAGCAGCACCCCCGGTCCCTCCCCATGAGATGCCAGTAGCACTTCCCAGCAAGTTGTGACCACAAAAAAATGTCTCCAGCCATTGCCAATTGTCTCCTGGGAGCAAACTTGCCCCCACCCCGGGTGACACCGCTGTCGGGAATGCTGGAGGCATTCCAAGGCCCAGCATTTCCTCTGCTCCTGCCCCTGTTTGAAACGTCCCCTCTCCTCCCCACAGGCCAATTTAGTCTTCGACCCGGCCGCCCTGCTGCCAGGGGCCTCACCCAAGAGTCCAGGACTCAAGGCCACGGTATCTCCGTTCCACAGCCCACCTTCCACTCCCAGCAGCCCTGGCGTGCGGCCACAGGCCGGTGAGCCAGAGAAGGTGCCCATCAGCTTCGACCAGCCCCCGGAGGGCAGCCACCTGCCCTGCTACAACAAGGTGATGCCGGGTTGGAGTCTGCGGTCTGTCCACACATTCCCGCTCGAGGAGGGCACGTCTGGGCCGCAGTCAGAGCTGGTTGTCAGCCGAGCGGAAACGTCCCCTCTTCTCTGCCAGCGGCCCCTGAGCTGGGACAGCCCTCTCCCTCGCTGCCCATCTCCTCCCCTGCCCCTGCCCTGTCAGCAGAAGGGTGGGCGTTGGGGGTGGAGAGCACTGTCTGTCCCTGGTAGGAGGCGGGTGGGAACTCAGGACTGAACCCACCTGCGCAGAGTCCTGTCAAAGCTGAAAACCGGAGCCAAAGGCCTGGGCAGTGATTTGTGCAGAAGGGTGGGCAGGGTCCCAGGACATCAAACACCCCGATCTGGCCTGGTGGGGCCAGTCCTGAGCGCCCCAGGACGGCTGAAGGCATTCCTGCCGCGGTCAGGGCGCACCCAGGCTGGCCCCTTTGCAGAAGGCTGCGGGGCAGGGCTGGCCTCTGGAGACGCTGCCCATACTCTGTGTGCTCTCCTTCCTCAGCCCCCAGGCCCTACCGGGACTCAGTGGGGATCAGAGACACTGTCCAGTCTGGTCCGAGCAGCTGCCCAACAAATGGGGGGCAGCGCCTGGCAGGGGCTGAGATCTTTAAGGGAGTCTAATGCCCAGGAATGGCACATGGGTGTGACTTTGTCACGATGGCTGGAGAAAGTGGCATCTTCTGGGCCAGTCCAGAAAATCCATCTGGGAAAGTAAGGCCACGTGTGTGGAAGCAGGTGGGGTCCAAGTAAGCAGACTGGGGTGCAGAAGTGAGGGGTGCGTGCTGGCTGGGGACCGAGGGGAGAGCCTGCAGCCCAGGGTGACAGAGACAGGGGCCAGGGAGGCCTTGTCTGTCGCAGGGGTTGACGGGGAGTAGGGGCGTGGAGGGAGGTGCTGGCACCTGGCCATCCTGCCAGGGCTTTAGCATTCCGACAGCAGCAAGGGGACAGGGCAGACTGACCCTGTTGGCCCAGGGGCCGGGGCCCTGACCCCTGCAGGTCTGGCTGCCCTGTGGTCTCAGAAAGGGCCCGGGAGCCTCCTAAACCTCTGAGATGGGGTTGGGCTGGACCACCAGCCAAACGTCAGCCAGTGGGGAAATAAAACTCACGAAAATCAGGGTTAATGGACACATAGGTTGCTAAAGGGCGCATCCCTTGAGTGAAGTCAGGCATTGGAGATGAGCATTTCTACTGGACCCCTGCCAGATCTGCAGGGCCAAGGCGGGCCTGACCCTCGGACTCACACTCCCTGGGGGAAGGACCTTCAACCAGCTCTGCTGGGCGTGCCTAGGGCCAGCTTCTGATAATGGGGCATCTGACGCCCAGAAAGGAAAGGGCCCCAGCTGCCTGGCTTTCCAGGGATGGGTCAGCTTGGCGGGAATGGGGGGGTCGAGGGAGGAAGGTGGCCCCCAGCTGTCCAGCTCTGCCCCCTGCAGTCCCTGTTTCAGGGCCAGGCCAGTGTCAGGCCCCTGACCCTCTTCTTCATTGCGATCGCCTTCGTGAAGGCATAATTTTCAAAATGTTACAATATACCTCTTATGCACAATAGGGATAGGCTTTATTCAGCTTGTCTGTTTGTAAGGGAACCTGCAGGGGGGTGAAGCTCACTCAAAGAACCTTGGAAGAACAGGCTATTCATTGACAATTTGAAAAACAGAAGTTCAAATGCAATTGCTAAATTAGACACCCAACAGACTACTGTTTACCCGGCAGCAAAATCCTAGGTTACCTTTTCTATTGGGTGGAAATCGTGGCACTTGCACGAGACAAAATCTGCGGGCTGCTGCCGAGTCGCCCTGTCCCTGGGCTCTGGCCTGTCATCGGGAGGCAGGGAAGGCCGCTCCCCAGGAAATCGGAGGTCCTTGGGCCGACCCGCCAGGCAGGAGGGCGGGCAGCGAAGGAACCTGCAGTTTTCCTCCTGGCCTTTCGTACGGGTTGGGGTAATTTTCCCTAATGCCTTCTTCCAGGTGCGGACAAGGGGCTCCATCAAGAGGCGCCCACCCTCCCGGCGGTTCCGGAGGTCGCAGTCGGACTGCGGGGAGCTGGGAGATTTCCGGGTGCCAGAGCCGTCCCAGGAGAACGGGGCCCAGGAAGACGCCGGGGATGAGGTGTTCGCGTCCAAGAGCAAGGCCCCAGGCTCACCTCCACCCGGCGAGGGGGCGCTGGGAAGGGAAGGGCGGGCGGCCCTGGGGTCCCACGAGAAGCCCCCTCTGAGAAGGACGTCCAGCAGGACAGAGAAGCAGGAGGAGAAGGCCCAGGCCCCGGAGGAGGCCCTGCAGCCCGAGAAGGCTCCAGGGGATGCCGAGGAGGCAGCAGCAGAGCCACACCCAGCAACCAGCTCGGAGGCGCAGAACGGGGGTGGGAGCCCCGCGGACGGAAAGCCAGGGGCGGAGCAGGAGTCCACAGCGGAGGTGAAGGAGGAGGGGGCCGGCGGTGAGCAGGAGCCCGCACCACCCAGCGGAGACATGAAGCCACTGGAGGAGGGGGCCAAGGCGCAGGAGGCCCCCCAGGACCCCCCTGGAGGAGTGGAGGGCGGTCTCACCCCAGAAGAGGGGAAAGGCCAGGAAAAGCAGGAGGAGGCCCCCGCCCCGGAGCCCAGCTGCAGCCCCACGACCGGCAGCGAGGCCCCCGAGACAGAGGTAGGGGCTCCGCCCGTCCGGCCACCTGGGGAGAGCAGGTCCCGGCCTGCAGGTCCCTCGCCTGCGCTGTTCCTTGCAGCCCGTCACAGGGCAGCCCCGGGGCACGGTAACCAAGGCACCGGGTTGAGACAGGCTGTCGCCGATGGTGCAGGGACAAGAGAACAAGAAAGGGAAGCAAGTCTCGTGGCCTCTCGGGCTTCTTGCTGACTCAGTTCTGGCGGACGGGGGGGAGGCTGACTGCCCAGCTCAGTGACGGGGCCGTGACTTCTCCGGGGGGGTCAGGGAGGCCAGCCCTGGCCTTGGGGCTCCGACAGAGAAGGGGTGTGCTCCTCCCTACGGAAACCCGGTCCGGCCGGGAGCAGCAGCTCCGAGGGGCGTGAAAGAGGGTAGAACAGGCCACAGAGCAGGGGGTCTTCTGGGGACTCAGGGGCACAGGAGGGAGAAGCGATTTGTGTGTGGAGGGCGGGAGGAGGCTGCGGAAGCCTCAGGGCCAAGGTGCCTTCCAGTCAGGCCTTTGAAGACGGAGGCTTTATGTCGCCTGAGTCCACACTCAGGAGTCGGACAGCTAGTTCCCACGAGGAGACAGGTGACTTGGGCCCTGCCCTCCTGTCTGGGACCGCCTGACTGGCCCTTCGGCTGTGTCCTCCCCGCCACCCCCTCCCTGCACTCCCTGGGCCGCTCAGGAGCAGGGCCAGCCCCGCAGGGTCCCGAGGGTCACAGGAAAAGCTCTGGGCCGCAGCCCCCACCACCGAGCCTGACCCTCCCATCAGCTCAGCCAACCCCCATGCTTCCCCTCCTGTCTCCTGCATTCGTTCATTCATTCATTCACTCATTCATTCACTGGAGGCATCAGCTTCCTGCCACATTAGCCTCTTACCTGCCTTTCTGTGTCTCTCTCCTGCCCGCAGAGCCCGCTCTCTGCACAGTGGCCAGAGGGAAGGGTGTGAGTGTGTGTGTGTGCAAGCGTGTGTGTGTGCATGTGTGTGCACGTATGTGTGGATCATCTATCCATTGCTAAGATGGCCTCCTGGAGAGGTGTCCCGGGGTTGCTGTAACAGACCTACACCGATGTGGTGGCTCAGAACAAAGAAATGGATTTCTCCCAGTTCTGGAGGCCACAGTTCCAACCTCGGGGTGCTGGTTCCCTCCAGAGGCTCGAAGGCGGAACCCGCCCCAGGCCTGTCCCCTGACTTCCGGAGACGTCAGCCCTCCCTGGCACTCCAGCCTCTGTCCCTGTCTCCACGGGGTCTTTCCCTGGGCCCAGTGTCTCCAAACTCCGCCTCCTTGCTCTTATGAGGACCCCAGACCGGGGCTGTAGGACTCACCCTCCTTCCAGAAGGCTCTCACCTTCATGTTCTTAATTACCTGTACAAAGATCCCATCTCTCCAGATAAGACCGCACTCCCAGGACGGGGGTTTGGGATTAGATATATCTATGGGGGAGCACAACCCATTACACATCCCCACCCCTTGTCCCAGCTTCCCAGCTCCCTGGACATAAAATCTAAACCATCGGAAGCCCTGCAGGGTGGGCCCCAGGGTGGGCCCCACCCACTCTCCCCCTCACCGTGCCCCAGACACACCCGTGTTCTGTGCTCAATGCTCGAGGCTCGTTCCGACATCGGACAAGTTGGTGTCCCTGTGGCCTGTCACCACCAGAACCGACCAGCACAGACAGGGATTGCATCTTCACGGGCATGTTATGCAGAGGGCCCGTGATCCGAAGAGACAGTGGGTTACATACCCTAAAGTCGGCCTGCTGTGTCATCTCAAACCGACCCTTTTTATGTGAAGAAAAACATAGGTACAGAGCTTGGAACTCAGGGGAGAAGTAGACAAGGGGCCAGGAATTCAGGGAAAGCAGATCAGATAAAGCCTCAGTCCAGGCTTTCCCAGCACCCTTTCATCCACCTGACCGGCGACTCTGCTCTGTGTCTGTGTCCCAGCCTGCCGCCGTCTCTCCCTGGGGCACAATGGCTCACATACCATCCCGGTGGCTTGCAGTCCCCCTGGGGCACCAAGGCCACACTGCATGTGGTCTCCTGGCACCAGACAGGGTCCCGTCATCCCAGTTCAAGGATCAATAGCTTTCTACATGCATCAGTTACTAAACTTCCTAACTATCACACAAAACTAAACGTTCACCAACTCCCGAGTTCCCTCCTCAAGTCCCTGCCCAGCTCCTCCTTCCCCGTCCGCCTCGATCCTGAGGGTGTGCGTCACCGTCTGGAAGTCCCTGTTTTTTTCTTGTTGTCTCTCTACTCCCCTCCCCCAACCCCCACGGCATCTTCAGCACCTGCAGCAGCACCTGGAACATTATAGGCCCTTCAAAAAACATTTCGTGGAGTGAATGAATGAATTGTAAAAGGAGAAAATGATGTGACCCAAAAGAAATCATCGCTAAAGACACCAGCATGGATATAAGTGGGGTGGCTGTGTTTGTGGGGGGCGGCTCCCCAGGGGCCCTCACATCTGCCCACTCAAGAGTCACTCTTTCATGTTCAATTCCTTCTCTTCTTTGCCACTGTTACACCGACAAAGATTTCTGAGCGGTGTTCCCGAATGATGAACTTGAGTGGGAAGGAGTGAGTAGGTTAGAAGCTAGGACAGGGGAGCCCCCGGGAAGCCAGACAGCAAAGAACAGGCAGTGAGCGTGAGCGTTTCCTCGAGCAGGGCGGAAACTCTAGTGTCTGGGTTCAAACCCTGACTCCACCACTGGCTAGCTGTGTGGCCTAGGGGAAGTCACTTGCCCTCTCTGTGCTGTAACTGCCCCATCTATAACTCGGAGCCCGTAGAAGTACCTCCAGCAGCATGCCTTTGTGAAGAACAAATGAGTCGATGCATGTAAAAGTTACACCAGGCACACAGCGTTATTATATTACTGTCGCTGCTATGATTGCTATTGTTGCCTGGTCTAGCCTCCCCGAGGATGGAGGCTGGTGTCGGGGTGTCCCCACTCTTTTCCCAATCCATCTTTTCCTCCTCTGTTCTCAGGACGGCACCTCTGCCTAGCACACTGAAGTGTAGGATGGCCCCTGTGCCTGGTGTCGAAGCGGCCGGACACGTCTCCTTGGAACTGGCGGCCACAAGGGCAGCAGCGAAGGAAGCCACACCACCCTAGACGGTGCGGGGTCCGTGTCCCCTGCCCCTGCCCTGACCCCGCCCCAGGTGAAGACTGGACCTGAGGGCAGCAGACTTTTATCAGCTTTGAGTTTGTGTTATTTGATGGACTTGGTTAAAAAAAAAAAAAACCTTATGTAAAACAATTTACTGTAGTAAATTGTCCCCAGGGGGCAATGTCCCAGGGATACCGGTCCCCCTGTGAGGTCCAGAGCCTGCTCGCACCCCTCTGTCCCTGCGACTGGCCTCGGCCAGGACCCGGTCTGGCCGACCAGGCGCTGTGTGGAGGGACTGCCTTTGCCCCGTCCTGGGGTTTACTGTAAACCCGTGTGAGTGACAGCTGGTTTCAGGCAGCCAGACTCGAGAGAAAACAGCGCTGCCTAGAACGTGAACCCCGTGACCTCCAAAAGGCCTCACGCCGCCCAGGGTCTCTGTGAATGCGGCCCAACCCAAAATCGTAAATGTACCTAACACCTTCTGTGTGCTCATCGGTTTTCGCAATGTTTCTGTATTTAATGTGTGGCCCAGGGCAGCTCTTCGTCCTCCAGTGGGGCGCAGAGACGCTGGAAGGCTGGCCACCCCTGCCGGGCTCACACCCATCAGGTCTCCCAGACCCGCGTTCAGCGCGGTCCACGTTCGAACTGCCGGCCAGTGTTTAAGCATTGGCCTAGGAGAGAGAATTACAGAAACTGGAAAAAACGATGCGTCTGTTCCAGCAGCAGGCGGTTTTCCGGCCCCCCACCCCCCGGTTTCCTGGTGGGTGGCACCCCAGGAGGTGGTGGACTCAGCTCCCCAATCTGCGGTTCCGCCCCCGCCCCCACCCACAGCCCGCGGACTCCCAGGGCCCAGCAGGAAGTCTGGGGGTCCCTGGGCTCCGTCGCTGCACTTCCTCACCCGGGAAGCAGACTGGGACCGGCACGGCCCTCGCTGGATTCACCCTTGGACAGTGAAGTGAGCCGTCCAGGAGGCGGCCCCCACCCCCGGCACAGATCCAAAATTTCCCGGGAGGTGCTTTGAATGCAGTCACGTGCAAACTACAATCCAAAAACGCCCTCTGCAGCTTCCTCGGGCAGCTGCTCTGGAAGGAGGTCCAGGCTCTCCTTCCCGACTCTGGAGGAGTGGGTGGGGGTCTCTGTCCCTTCCCACCGAGTCTCTCTTGCTTTTCTGTTCTGGCGGAGGGGACAGGAGGCTTCGCAAGGAACGGGGCCCAACCACCCATGCCTGGATTCAGGGCTGCTCCCTCTTCGCACGCCCCTGCTGAAAGGCCTTAATCCGAATACGGGGTTCATCTTTAGGGTCGGGCCTTCAGAGCTCAGGGTCCCAGGTGCTGATCTGGCAGTTGGCTTGGCAGTTCTTTGGGGGGCCTGTGAGACCCACACTCTGCCCCGGCTTCAGAAAACCGTCCCTCGGGCTGCAAGGCCTCATCTCACCTCGATCTTCTCGTCCCATTTACAGTTCTCCTAACTCCAGAGTAATGTTCCCGTTTGGGATATATATTTTTTCAAGTTTTTAAAAATACAATGCACCTTCTGGAACGTGTAACCTAGTGAAGACTGATAGTGTAATAATAAGCCTTGTGTTTTATCAGAGTTTGAGAGACATGGGTGTCCGTTACTTTGAGATCTACTTGATACCGATCTGTAATCTATCTTCTGTCTATCCAGCTGTTGACAGGGATGTGTACCCCCAACAGTCCACGGTTTTATTTATATACATCTCTGGGCGGGCGGTCTCTGCGCTCACACTCACGGCCGGGCAGGCGTTCTGTGAGTGTGTGCAGGATTGCGAGTGTGGGTGACAGAAAGGAGAGAGCTGCCGCTTCCCCGACTTGAAAAGGAAACAGAACAGAAAGGGTGTGTTATGGATGCGAAAACACAACTCTTTTCCCTCTGGAGGGTCTGTGCCTTGTAGCAGCGGATGAGGGACGGGCAATAAAATCGACAGGAATGTGATGCTGGAGGAGTGTGTGTGATGTGTCGGAATCCCTCCCATCGCCCCGCGCATCACAGTATTCGGTCTATTTTGTAAAAAAATAAAACTAAAAACCGAACCAGATGCCGCGTTCCCAGGGGTGGCTCCAGCGATGAGGGGTCACGAGGTGCTCGGGCCCAGCTGCCTCCTTCCCCGAAAGGGGCCGCCTCCGCGTGGCTGATGCTGGAGTTTCAAAACGGGGCGCGAAAGAAACCGTCTGCATCCCAGGTATCCACCCAGCGGGAGGACTGTTCACTCAGGCTTCCTTCACGGGCCTGAGGGAAACCCTGGCTCTCTCTCTGTCGTACACACACACACACACACACACACACACACACACACACAGGTATAGATTTATCCATATGTTTTATCCTTCTTGTCACTCTTTTCTTCTCGCCCCTCTGATTTTTCACCCGGGCTCACCTTGCTTCTGCCTGAACACCCCTGCTGAGCACTCCCCTCAGTGCAGGGCTGCTGGGGACAACTCTCTGTCTCCATGTCCAGAGATGCCTCTATTTTCTTTTAAGTTGTTTTTTTTTTTTAGATTTTATTTATTTATTTTTAGAGAGGGAAGGGAGGGAGAAAGAGAGAGAGAAACATCAATGTGTGGTTGCTGGGGGCCATGGCCTGCAACCCAGGCATGTGCCCTGACTGGGAATCGAACCTGCGATGCTTTGGTTCGCAGCCCGCGCTCAATCCACTGAGCTACGCCAGCCAGGGCTTCCTTTAAGTTTTGAAGACCATATTTTGCTGGATATGGAATTCCAGATTGTCCGTTACTTTCTTTTAGTACTGTACAATTCTCCATCTGTCTTCTCTTGAGAAACCGGCAGTATGTTTAACTGTTGCTCTTGTGAAGGTAATGTCCTTTTCCCCCCTCAATTATAAAAATGCTGCAGTTTTATCCTTGCATCCCGGGAGTAACTCCCACTGGATCGTGGTATGTGGTCTTGATGTGCTGCCGAATTCGGTCTGCTAATATTTTCTGGAGGGTTTCTGCGTCTGTGTTCATCAGGAGTGCTGGCCTATGGTTTTCTTTAAAAGAAAACCTGGAACCTGGAACCCCGGCCGGGCAGCTCCGTGCCAGAGCGTTGTGCCCAGTCAGGGCGTGCACAGCAGGCAACTGATCGAAGTCTCTCCCCCGCCGCCCCGTCTCTCTCTGCCGACACACTGGATAATATCAATGTAAAATCCGTAGACAGACTGAATACAACCCCTCAGCCACACGGGAAATGCCTCTGTGGGCTTGGTCTCCACTCCACTCGGGGTCGGCCCTGTTCCCCAGCAGGCGCTTCCTGCCCAGCCCGCAAACCCGACACAGTGAGCTAATTTTTCTCCAATAACCACGGGAGGAAGTCCCACAGAGGTTTTCCGTGGCCCCCTGTGGACCACATGCGTCCACGTCAGAACCGATCGTTACGACCAAGAGGAGGCAGGGATTAGACTGGCCAGGCCAAGATCACAGGCCCTCTCCTGGCGCTAGGGGCTGGGTGAGTCAATCCTGTTTAGTCTTCAAGGACTAAAGGGGAGCCACGGGGTGCCTCAAGGTGAGACCAGCATGCTGTTACCCCAAGAAATGATGCTGGCTAGGCAAAAAATAAAGGTCTCTGACAGGGCAATACCTGAGCCACCGAAAGCGGGAGGCAAAAATGGTAGGGACGGAATGTCTCCATGTGACGTGTGACCAGGGGTCTCAGGAAGAAGCTGAGAGCCTGGAGCGAAGTACAAGGCTACTCAAATGAAACTCAGTTAGCCTTCATCAGTCCCCAGGAGCACCAGCCTATTATTCTCTGCACCAAGGCACTGCTGCGCCCAGAGCCCCCGTTCACCACGGTGCGCACAGCCTCGTGCAGTGTCGACCCGTGAGGGTGTGTTCGGCAGCGAATGACTGCGGTGATTTCAGAGCAGGACCGTTTTCAACACCCCCCGAGGCCCAGCACCTCCCTCCCTGATACCGAACACCGGATGCCTCGGGCTCATGTCTTCCTTCCCGGGCAGACGCACATCCTGAGAGAGGTCACCGGTCAGGCCTCCTCTGCCATCGTGCCCTGACTTGGGTTGGTTGTTGAAACTCTGCCCAGAGGGTGTGAGAGAGGACCTAAGTGTGCAAAGCATCGGTGAGGGGCAGGAGACACACCTGCTGATTTCCCAGTCTTGCGTGGGGTGGCCTGGGCTCCCGGTCCACCCAGGGGAGTCCTGGCCAGGGTGGTTGTGGCCCGAGAAGAGCAGGACCCCAGGAGAGCCGTGGGAATGCCCAAGAAGCCCCACGGTGGGCGGATGGGCAGGAAACTGCAGTTGTTGGAGACTTTTCAGATGAGGAACGTGGTATATGCCCCCCAGGGAAAAGGGAGCCACAGCACAAAGCCACCAGCCTCAGAACCAGTGGCAAAGAAACTTGTCACTCCTCCGCCTCATCCTGGAAGGGTGTGGGCTTCTCCGTGGGAGCAGCCCACTCCCAGGTCCGGGCACAGCCACGGAGAGGCTATGAGGGAAACGGGGCCCAGCAGGGAGCAGTGGAAACGGGCTAGGATGTCCCCTGGGTACTCCCACCAGCAATGACTATGGCCCTTCATGCTGTCAATCTGCATAAAAATCAAGAAAACCACTTGGGCTTAGACAAACCCAGAGTGTCAGCCATCACACATGCCAAAGATGAGGGGCCTGAATTGCTCTTTAACCAGCATTCAGAACAA
This sequence comes from Tonatia bakeri, assembly GCA_004024845.1. NCBI lineage: Eukaryota > Metazoa > Chordata > Mammalia > Chiroptera > Phyllostomidae > Tonatia > Tonatia bakeri. The sequence goes on from PVIA01005898.1 coordinate 27,805, forward strand.
GGTTCTGGAATGATACCCGGCTGGTACTCAAAGGGTGGGCATTGCCAGAGGCTGATGTGCCTTCTCCCATACGAGGCACCAACGGTGCTGGGCTCTCTAAGGGGCCCTGGGGGCTGGCTGGTGCCAGGCACCGCCCCTCAGTGGAGACAGCAGTCACACTAGGAGAACATAGGAGGGCCTGCTTGGTCTCTCACTCCGTGTCTGCTTTCATTCCACCAACACATGGGGACACAGCGTTTTACAGACCCTGTTTTCTTTGTGATTTAAAAACGTTTGGTGCCCCACGGGCTGTAGACTTACTGAGGGGATCACTTCGTAGAGTCTATAAATGTTTAATCACTTATGTTGTACACTTGAAACCAAATAATATTGCATGTCACCTACTACTGAAAAATTAAAATTAAGAATATCAATTATCTCACTTTTCCCATTATAAGAGCAATACATCTTTATTTTAGAAAATTTGTGAACAAGAAAGCAGTTGCAGTAAAGAAAAAAATTATTCATGATTCCAGTACCCAGAGATAACTCGTGTGAACAATATCTCATGAATTTTCTTGTAGTTTTTCATGCATGTATCCATGTTTTGTTTTTAATTCTTGGCTGATACAAATTGGGATCTTACCCTATGTAATTATGTATCTTTCTTTTTCTGTGACATACTATCCTAGGCCTGTTTGCATAAAACCATCACAGTTTTTGTTGCGTGATCACCAACCGGCAGTGACCGCGGAACGCTGCGGATGGCTTATCGACCACGAGAAATGAACATACACAGAAACAGGCAATTTTCTGTGGAGAAGCAGGGATGGAGGGGCCACTCTCCAAGTGGAAAGCGCCTTGGCCACCCTCTCTGGTGGAGGGCGTGCGTTCTCCTGTCCCAGCAGGCTTTTCATTGGGTCCGTTTTTACAAGAATTCAGGTAAAGCTCATTACTCATTGCAGGGAAGTAAGGATCAAATAACAAGGAACTCTGAGGGCCTACTTTGAGTCAGGGTCAAAGAGCTGTAAAACTTTGAGGAACAAACTTACTTCCTCCTTGGACCCTTCTCATTCAATTGAGAGCATTCTAAATGAAGCAGGTTTCACAGGATTTTACAGATTCTTTCTTAGGCCTGATCACCTAGTACAGGGCTGCACCACCCTGTCAGTGTTTCAGGCTTAGGGGGAGCAAGAGGAACTAAGGCAACCAAGAGATAAGGAGATTTTCTCGTGGATGGAATGAGCACTCAGGCTTTGTCAAAGGGGGGGTGAGGATCCATCACCCCCTTTTGCCATAGCCCCCAAAGTCCTTCCTTGGGGGCCTCCCACATGATCGTGCTTGTCTTAGGTTGTTCCTCCCTTGGGGAATCTTACCCGTTATTGGCTACCGACCAAGCATTGGGGACCAGGCAGGGTGAAGTAAAAGGAGCAGAAGCAGCGCTCCTGCGAGGGAGATAAGCTTTCGTCTCCTTGCTGGCTTAGGGTTCCAGGTCGTTCCCTCAGCCTTAGCCTAGGCGGGGGTCACAGCTTCTGATACCAGGCAGGGCGGTTCCCAACAAGTTTTGATCATGGAAACTATACAATGGGTCCTCTTCTGTGCACCACAGGACACCCAGAGCAAGACCAAACCTGCAGAAAACATGGGAGGTGAGATCCTGGGGGTGAGGGGGGTGGGAAGTGACCGCATTCCGGTGGGAAGCGGTTCTTCTCATGCTTGGGACCGCAGATTACCGTCACCTCCCTGACCTCATGTGCTCTCAAAACCTAAATCGAGGGACAGCCTTTGGAAAGGGAAAGGGCTGAGGCAACCCCAAGCTCCTTCCTGATGATGTAGGGATTGAAATATTCAGAGGGAGGCATGCAATAACAAAACTTAGGAAAACAGGATCGTCGAGGGAAACCACAGAGAAACGTTTTTAGTAAGAAGGACCTGAAGCTCTGGCAGGACAGTAGACGGAGTCTGGAAAAAGAAACAACTTTTCGATCAGATCCGGCTTGCAGTGGGCGAAGCACGTGTCCGCTGCCCGACTTGCCGCAGCCTGAGGGACAGTCGGAGCTGGGTGCCCGGGCGGCAGATCGGGCTCAGCCCAGCCACAGGCCAGCTGTGCGCCCGGTTCCCAGGGAGCATCCTTTGAATGGCGGACCCACCAGACAAAAGTATGTTCTCACCTCCAAGGACTGACCCTTCCACGTCAGAGCCACGGCCACACCACGCACTCCGAACTGGGTCAGAGCTCAGCAGTGAGCGCACACACACTATAAAACAGTCCTGGTCCCTCACAGTGAGCGATTCAAAAACCATTCATGGGTTCACAGCGTCAGCTGTGACGCTGCCCCGGAGGTATTCTAATCATCTCTTGACGGACTAGTCTTTTCTTACCCCATCTTCGCCCTCCCGTGCTTCTGACCCCACGTCCAAACTGTTATGTGCAATGGTACTTTAACATCGCCACCGCTCTCAAAAGCTTTGATGCCACCAAACCCCTTCAGTTAAATGAAAAAATTGAACCCCGGGCTTCCCAGCTCTCTGAGAGCCTCTTCCTCCGCGTGGGTTTCCATTGGACGTGCTCAGCAGCCAAGCTGAGCTCCTTGGCACGGAGCTGCTCGGACATGCGTCTGGGCATGCCCGCTCCGGACCACGTCCTAAGGAAACCCCATAAAACATGGGGAAAGTATGTATACTCATGGGTCACTCAAACATCTGTACCAGTGAAATGCTGGATGTCACTATTTGTCACACAGTAGAATAATGAAGAAAATTATGCTGTATTGCACTGATGGAATAGTCTGCAATCAGTGCAAACAATGGGAATGCAGGCGTGGGGAATTTAAAAGCAACGGACAACAAAGACCTTGCAAAGAGACCCTGACAAAGGGAGCAGAGGTCCCCGGCCTCGCCATGGCTCACAGCAGGCCAGTGAGCCGGGGGAAGGAGCCCCAGCACCCCCAGGAGCAGGACACTGCCGCCCAGGCCGCGCAGAGTGAGCCTCCCAGGGCCACCGTCTGACGGCGGAGGGCACAGCTGGGACTCCTGGGGACTGGCCCTGTGACTGACGCGCCTCCTTCCCCGCCAGCACCCTGAACCCACCCTCCACCTGGTAGCTCCCAGTCCTCAGCACAGTACAGGGGAGACAAGTGGCCTCGGGCCAGAAGGAGGGGGTATCCACACAGTTTTCGTGCCCCATGGAAGCAAAGAGCGGGCCACAGCCGCCCACCCTAGGCGCGCGCTCCTGCCCGCGTGGGGATGCTACATGGCCAGAACGGGGGGAGAGAGGTTTTCCAGCTTCTGTTCTTTGTTATGAGGTGTCTTCTGTTTCCTTGTCACCCTCCCCGAGGGCATGAAGTCTGGTCCCGACATTCTATCACTGAGTGGCAGCCCAGGGGCCACCTGCCCTGGGGAGATAGGAAGGGGGGAGGGGAAGAGCCGAGAAGGCGGGGCAAGCGAGAGCTCTCGAAAGGCGAGAGGGCAAAAGCACCACCTGGGCCTCAGAGAGCAGCGTGACCAGGCTGCCGGCCGCGGGCTCCGTGACCTCGAATTAAAGGTAGCTGATACGGAGGAGGGCTGCGGAAACGAGGGACCTCCGCCATCCGACCACTCGCCGCAGGCGGGAGGAGGGAGGAGGGGGGCTGGGTAAGGAGGAGCAGCACGGGGCTAAGGCAGGCGAGGCTACGCCGGAGCCCGGGCCAGAGCCTGCAAGCGGAGACCTGCGCTCCCGCCCCGCTGGGCCAAGGGCCTGAGCGTCGCCTCTGTGCGGCGGGAGGCGCCGGAGCGACGGTCCTGCCCACTGCCGCCGGCTCCTCCGTCCTCCACGCTACAGAGGCAGCCACCTCTGCTCTCCCGTGCACCCCCGTCAGCCCACCTTCCGAGATCTCGGCGGTTCCTAGCCCCGGGCCACCGCTTCTTGCCGTGTGGCCTCAGTGAGCGGCTTAAGCGTCTCTGGGCCTGGATGTCCTCATTGCAAAATGAGGACAGCAGTGGCACCTAAGGGCACGTTGTCAGGAATGTCCTGTGAGTTCCAAGCGTGCAAAGCTCTTCAAGAGGGCACGGGCCGTCGTGCACGCCAGGGGAGGTCGGCTGTTCTCTCTCCTTGGAGATTGCTTCTCCCCATCAGCTTCCCGCCGGGACCAGGCGTACCCTGCTCTGGCCCGCTCCTCCTGCCGCCTTTCCGGGACCCACCCGCCCGCGGGCGTCGGCTGGGGGTGCGGGGTGCGGCTGGGCCCGGGGCGCTCGTCGGGGGCGCGCTGCGGGGGTCCGAGCGGCGGAGAGTAGGGGGCGCCCGGTGGGACAGGGCACATATCCGGCGCACTAAGGGCAGTCTCAGCGGAGAGGGGGGCGCTCCCCGCAGGGAGCGAACGCGGGCGGCCAGGAGGCGCCGGGCGGCGTGCCTGCGGCGTCCGGCGCGTCGGAGAGGCCCGGCCCACACTCTGCTCGCCCGGGGTCCCGCGCGCGGCTGCCCCGCAGGTGGAAAGGAGGCCGATCCCGGGCCCGGGAGGGCGGCTTTCCGGGGCGTGCGGGCGGCGCGGGGGAGGCGTGGAGCCCGGGAGCCGGCGCGACACCCCGCTGGATGGAGGAAGTGCGCGCTCCCGCGGCTCCTCCCCGCACCGGAGACCCGGGAGGGAGCGGTCCGGGAGGTGAGGAGGGTCGCGGCCGGGTCCGGGCGCGGGGGAAGCAAGGCGAGAGGCGGGGCAAGGCTGAAGGCAGTCGCCAGGACAAGGTTTGCCGAGAGCGGCTCGTTGGTCTAGGGGTATGATTCTCGCTTCGGGTGCGAGAGGTCCCGGGTTCAAATCCCGGACGAGCCCAGGCTCTTTACTTTTTTCCTTCCCTTCTTAACAATTGGAAAAAGCCCTTTCCTCCTCGCCTGAGCTCTAATGTTGATCGCCTTATCTTGGCGAAGCAAGGCATCGAATGAGATCGATTCGTACAATAGCTGGTTCCCGTGAGTCCGAGTGCGAAGCATGATCATTGTTCGTACCCTTTAAAGCGCACATGCTTGGAAAAGGGTCGCCTCGTGCGGAATCCGGGACACCCCAAACACCTCCCAGCCGCAGCAGGGGCGCCCGGATTAGCGGATCTCGGGTGGTGCGGTGCCGAGTCCCTGCAGCCGACGCCCTGCCCCGCGGGAGGGGGACGCGCCCGCTGTGGGCGAGTGTAAAGCGCACCCACCTGCAGGCGACCCAGAACGGAACTTTGCGTCCGCGGCGCACGCGCTCCGCTCTGGAACTGGCCCGGGTGGGGACCGCGTCTGCAGAGTGTTACACTGCTTGCACACTTTCTACGTTTCCACGCGACACCTTTTAATGGTATTTAAATGCAAGGCGCTCTCTCGGTTCAGAAAGTCTCGATTTTGTGTTTTGCGACAACACATACTTACGAGATTTCTTGATGTATTCTAAAATTTATTTAGAGAAATGTGTAATTGTAAGGAAGGAAAAGTGGGCTCGTCCGGGATTTGAACCCGGGACCTCTCGCACCCTAAGCGAGAATCATACCCCTAGACCAACGAGCCGACGTGCTTCGGCCTCGCCGCCATGACACAGGAAGGTGAAGTTACTTGTCCCGCGCCCCCAAGTGGTGACTTTTATAAATGTATCTCTCTTACCCGCTTTAACGTTCTGTAGGCACTTTTCTGCGTTCTGCTTTTCTCTTTTGATCTTTGCAGATCAGAGACACAGAAGAAAACAACGCTGCCGCTACCGGTGTGACATTTACCTCTAAGTCGAAGGCCATGATTCTGTGTGTATTCATGGCTAATAAGAGTGCGGTGAGTTTGGGCGCTGCCCCTGAGGCGGCCGGATTCCAGGCTCGCCCTTCCCGGGTTCTGGTTGGTGGGCTTTCCAGCCACGAGGCGCTGGTCGGCTTCTGGCCTCCGTTACCCTAACGCTCGAGGCCCCACCTGTCCAGCCTTGTGAATTCCCAGCTCTGCGTTTTCACTCAAACTGCTCCCTTCCGCTGGAAAATCTTTCCTTCTGCATACATCCCAAACTCTTACCTTCCCAGAAGATCTTCTACCATATTAAAACTAATTGTATATATCTCTTTCATCATAATTGTTGGAGGAACAGGCACCAACACTGAATTCTACTGCATAATTGGCAACCAATTTTATAATTGATTATAATTGGTGCCCGATTGCCCCAATGTCTTGAAGGCATGGCTCGTTTGCTATATTTTACATTTTTAAATAGTATTGAGGCTACTGCTAGCCAGGCCGACGCTCAGTGAGGAATTGCCGAGTGACTGCAATTTGTTCCGAATTCCTTCACTGTATGAATGTCGGTACTTGGACACAATCAGTAATTGTGAATTGTCACTCGGGCAAATACATAACCAGACAGGAAATCACAAATCGGGGGACTCTCCTAAGTAGACCTCTACATTTATTTTATTCCATATGCTGTTCATTCATCGGTTTATTCATTTGTTGATAGGTCCCTTTATTCAACAAGCACACAGAAGCACTACCTGGCGGACGCTGAACTGTCAACTCTCCTCCTGCCCTCCGGCCCCAGTAAGTCGAGGCTGCAGGGCTCTAGCATTCGAACCCGCCCTCCCTTGACCTGAAACTGTCCTGAAGTTCCTCTTGGAGCTCAAGGCTAAGAGCATAAGAACAGGCTTTAAAATGTTCACTGGCTCTGGATGCTCACCAAACCTAACTGGGGGAAAAAGCTGTGCCCTGAAAACCTAAGAAGTTTGTGTTTCTCCAGAGTGAGGAACCTACAAAATGTAATTGGTTCGGGAGAATAACGTAACCCTTTCAGATTTCTGAAAACCTCAGTCTCTGCAGCTGTTAAGGGCACTCCACGCCCCCCTTTCCCACTTGAATTTACGAGAGTGAAGATCATTTTCAGGTTTATTTTTTCCTTCCTCCCACCTCTCCCTAGTGATAGAAACACAGTTTGTTCCGTACTCTGCAGGGTACATCTCACTTGCCGGAATACCTCATTGGCCCCCCGCCCCCAACAAGGACTCAGAAGGACTGACAGTAACAAAATTCAAGATACCAGCTGCCTCACTCACACAGAGAAGCATCTCTCCTGGTAAGAGGCATGCCTGCGACCCTCTCAGGACACCGCCTCCCCGGTGACACAGTGGGGTACAGAGATGGTTGCAGAGTACTGGGGGACAGAGGGTCTCCTGGAATATTCGGCCCAGTCACCGTGACTGAAGAAGCACATAACAGTGAACCCCTCCAGGGGCCCCATTACTCTTACTATTCCAAGTCGGTGCCGCAATGCCCAGGGACGTCGGAGACTAGAACACTCAGATTTTTCATAAAGTTCTAGTAAAAAATGTAACCCTCCTCCTGGATTAAGATGTTCTTTCTATAGAAATGTCGGTGAAACTGATTTAACTTCAGGTGATTTTCCCATGTGGCTGGGGATTTGCCCTTGACTCTGTCTGATGCTCACCCATGAACAGTCAAATTCCAGGAACCTCTGGTCACCACCACTCACAACAACATTCTGCCTGTCCTCTGGCAACAGGTCTCCAAACACAAGGAGGGAGGGAGGCCAGGGAGAACATGGGTATGGAGGAGGTTCTACCACAATCACTAGGATCTGCTGGAACTGTTGGTGCCCATCGCCCTCTTCCTACCGTCTCCCACTAATCCCAGCTCTAGAAAATTCTGTTCCTATATATTTGTCAACACCAAATGACCCTGAGTGCCCCTCATGTTATCTCTGAGAAGGCAGAAAGCACTGTGGAGTCCTGAAGGTAGGGCCCTTCTGGTGATCCCATGCACAGTAGGGAACAGGCACTCAGAGAGGCCAGTGGACCAGGGCACAGACAGTTCCTGTCCCCAAGCCTCTGCACTGGCTTAATCTCCCCAAGGAGCCCCTTCATTTCAGAGACCACAGCTCCTTCAAAAAGGACCTATCTGACCTGATTGGAAATCTTCCATTGATTCGATTGTATTGCCCAGGGTACTTGAACTAGAAAGGAGTTTCCAGGAGGTATCTGAAAAGGAGGAGGTTTGCTGAATGATGGCTAACAATAATGATGGGAATTGAAGGGTCCCCCCTCCCCATACTTACTGTCTGGACAGCAGATCAGGAATTACAGTGCAATGAAGAAAACAACCTTGGTGGTACTTTTCCTTTGTCACCTGTCCAGACTAATTCGGGAAATATTTGTGTATTCATTCGACAAATGGTTACTACCTACTGGTGACCCGGCCTTGTGTCCTGCGGGAACACTTTGCTCAGGTAGCCTGTTCACCCTTCTGCTGCTTCCCCCACCACCCCCACACGCAGGTGCCTGACTGCCATCTGCTGGCCCTCCGGGGTCCTCAGCGCCCTAAGCCAGGGCCTGGGCCCATCTCATTCATTCGCCTTCCTCACAGACCAGGTCCACCCGGGGTTTGAGTCTTGGGGAACTGGTAGCATCATTCTCCGCTCCGGCTAGAAAGTGGCGGCCACAGTGTTCTGGATGCTTTTCTCTGGACAAAATTTACCACCCAATGCATATGCGGCTCTGCCATTCGTTTTCTGAGATGTTCTCCGGTCCCGTCTTTCTCTCCACCCCCACTCCCAATATCGTATTTCATGCGCTCCCCCCCTGCCCCCCCCCCCCCGTCATCGCTCCCCACGCCTGCAGAGTGGAGACCACCTAAGGCCCCTCGCACCAGTGACTTCCAGCGTTCTCTCCTTCCCTGTGTCCCCTCATCCCCCTGAAGTTCCAAGCCACCCTGTGTCTTGCCCTGGCACTGCTTTCCCCCGTCTGAGTTTGCTTCTCCTGTTTCTACGGGGGACCCGTATTCCTCCTCTGAAGTGCACCTCTAGGCCACCTCTGTGCGTCTTCCCCGACCCCTCTCGGGCCAGTGGTTCTCTCAAAGGGCAGGGACGTGTGTCCAGGGGCCTCACAGGCAGCGGAGAAGCTTGTCACAGCACAGGCGTCTTTGAGGACCCGCGGCAGCCTTGGGTTTCTCCGTTATTCGCCCTTGTCTTCCAAGCATCTTACACAGTTCAGGGCTCACTCGTCAGCACCGGTGGACCACGTGCTTCGCGACAGCCACACCTGAGCCAGCCTACACCTACAGCACTTAGAAGTCACTTCCTTAAGTGCTCGTGGTCCCTCCCGCCTACAACAGGCCGGAGACACGGCAGAAGGTTCCTGCTCAGGGAAATGGCGAGAAGGCTTTGCCCGGCTTCTGTGGTTCTGCCTCACTGACGCTAAAACTAACCCAAACAGACCCAGCTAAACGCCAGCAACTGAGTGGGCGAGGAACGCGTGGGCTACTCACCTGGTCGGGTGCGGTCTCCGCCCATGACCACCTTTTAGCCAATGACAGGCCGCAGAGCAGCAGGTAGGGCCCAAAGACTGTTTCCACAGCCTAGAGACGTCATGGCCGCCCTAGTGACGTCATGGCCGGCCTAGTGACGTGTCGCTATCGTGGAAGCGGATGAGACGTTGTATCCAGCTATTGTGACGTCGTTGCCACTGAGACGTAAAGCAACGCCTCCCTTGTGCTGGTGGAGACGCTGGTGCTGGTGCGCCCAAACCTCCCCGTGGCCAGGCCCACGGAAGTGTGGCGCGTCCAGTTACGTCCAGTGCGGTGTACTGGGTAATAAACGACGGCCTTCCCGGGGTGCGTGTCTACGATACGCACTTTTTAGCACTCCCTTGGAGTGCACCTTTTCCGCGCTTGCTGGGAGGCAGTGTGCCAGTGACGTCCGCATGCAGTGGTCCGAGTCTCTCGTGGCCTCCCCCTCTCGTGGGCTGTCGTGGCATTCCACACCAGGACACGCGGTGCAAGCTGCTGCTCTGTTGCCCAGGACGGAGGGGCTGCACCCCCCGGTGTGTGTTGGTGTGCTCTGGTGCCGCGCACCGTGGACTCGCCTAATGAGGCATCTCTCGGGCCTCCCCATCCCCAGCGCTAAGCACTGAACGACTGTGTTGTGCGTTTGCTGTCCTACAAGGCTAGTGGGCGACAACAGCAAAACCCCAGGAAGGGCGTTCATAGATGAACTTGAGACAAACCCCTGGAATGCGAGTGCGCACGTGGGTTCTGTCACCACACTGCTCCCCTGCTCAGCCTAATGGTCTAAAACTCGTTTCCTGCCTCACTCTGTCGGCCTCCCCCCGGATTCCACACTCTCCACCCTCGTCTTTCTCCTTCTCCTGTCCCCCTGGCGTTCCGGTTTGTAAGCTATTCTCATTGGGACCCTTCAAACACCTTCCAGTACTTATTGGGCAACCAGTAAGTAGCGGGCACCGTTCTGGGCCAAGGTACCCAGGCTGGGCAGGGTCAGCCTAGGCCCTTCAGAGTCAGCGTGGGGAAATTCCCTATCCCAGTTCTTATTGACAAATGGAGGGACGTTTTATTTGCAAAAGCAAACCAAACCAAAAGCACCTTCCTTTTTGTTCCAGGCAGCAGGAAGGAGTTCCCAGTTCCCACCCCTTCTTAAACCAAAAAGGGGGTTTCCTACGAGGAGATTCAGACAAGATGGAGACTTCTTAAACTGGCATATTTCTCAAATTGCAACACGTAAATTACTCAGGCCACGCAAAGGGGAGGCCTTGGGCGCAGGGCAGGCGGGGGATGTGTTCTATCTGGGCCACTGACGCAGAAGGCTCTCCCCACCGTGCCTCTTGATCACTTTTTTGTAAATAAATCACCGTTTCTTTAGATGAGGCTCACAGAAAGAGAAGAGCTGACACAGAAGCAGGACACCCAGGCAAAGACCCGTGACAAGGAGACGTAATGGAGGGATCTGTGGGGTAGGACCGTAGGAGAGGCAGAGGGGACACTGGCAGGCGCTCGGGCGCCGGGGACAGGCAGGCGGACAGCCACGCAGGCAGAGGGCTGGGCGGCCGCAGTGGAGCGGAGGTCCTGGCCTCCAGCGCAGTGATCGTAGCTAGGGTGGGACCTGGGAGGCGTGACCTCGCCTGACGAGAGGGGTGATGGACAGTTGGCACCTTCCAATAGCGTACTTCAAGGGCCAAGGGACCGGCCAATGAGCGGGTCGCTGGGCGGGGCCTGGCCGAGGGCGGGCGGCAGTGGCGGGGCCGCTAGTGGGGGCGCGGCGCGAAGGTGCCACTGGGCTAGGCGCCGTTGCTGCGAGGTGGCGCCCCGGTCCGGAGCAGAGCGAACCGCAGCGGGGCCGGGGCCCGGTGCGCGGCGGTGGGGCTGCAGCGGAGGACGATGGCTGCGCCCGCCGGGGCCGGGGCAGTGATTGCGGCCCCAGACCGCAGGCGCTGTCTGTGGTCGGTGCTGGCGGCGGCGCTCGGGTTCTGTAAGTGCAGCCGGGCGGGGCTCCGGGGCGGCGGGGACTCTGGCCTGCATTCGCCCCTCGTGGGGAGCGGGGCCCTGCGCGCTGGCGCGGAGGCGGGGACCCGGCGCGGCCTGCGCTCTGGGACCGGGGACCCAGCGGCGGGAGCGCGGCCCTAGGCAACCCCGGAGACGGGGCGCCTCTCCCTCCTCCTTCCCGGTCCCCGCGGGTGGGGGAGACCGGGAGCCCTACCTGCTCGGTCCTGGGGCCGTGGGGGAGCGGCCCTGCTCTGCGCTCCCACCGAGCCCCCAGCGCTCCCGCGCGGCGACCAGGGGTGCCCAGGCCCGCCTCGGGATCCGGGTCAGGAACCCGGGTTCTGCGTTCTGCACCTCTGGGAGGAGGCAGGCTTCTCCTCGTCGATGGGGCCTTTGTTGGTCGTTTCTATGTTTTCAGCGACTGTTTTGTTTTGCCTCGCCAATCCCACTCCCAGGGCTCTCCCGTCCCTTTTTCAAGCCTCGGTGAAGGAAGAGCCCGCAGCCTCCCGTCTTGTCTCTGGAGTCTGCGGAGCCGGGAGGAAACGCACATTGTTCTGGGTTAGGGCGCGGAGACCGGGGCATGCCGTGGAAAGGGCCTGGCTGAAAGGGAACCGGTCAGAGCCGTCGTGTTCCCAGACGGAGACGCCCCGATTTGACGATACACGAGACATTAAAAAGCACATTTAAAAAGATCTTTTTTTTTTCTTGCCAAATTTCACGGGTCAGACTTAAGGTGAACCTCGGGCCCGGTTTACTGAATTGGGTGAGTTGCTCTAGGGACCTCGGGAGCAGTACGTGCTGTGCGACTTCTCCTGTGGTCCCCAGCCCCAGAGTACTGCCGCTGTCTCAGCCTGCCGTTGAGTAACGATTACAAAGCGGGCCAACTCCTAAAACACACGTAGGCTTTTTCATTTCTTGATGTTTTCCAAAAACATCGGTTGCATCACAGTATCTGAATACGAGTTTACTCATACATTTCTTTCCCGGAAAAGTCCTTCATGTAATCTTTGGAACCAGGAAAAATGTAATTAAACCAATGATCCCAGGGACTATAAAGTATACATGTAAAGGCACCCCCCTCCCTTTCTGGAGGTTGACAGATGAAGATGTAATTCACTTTTTATAAATGTCTCTTCTGAGAAAAAAGGTTAAACATGTGGGAGAGGGGGTTTGGTGGTGGTGGTGGTGGTAATATTTGTGTTTTAAGAAAACAAGTAGGAAACTTTAATCTAAGGTTTATCAGTAATCTTGCACGCTTCGGTCAGAATCATCGCGCATGAGAGGTTGGGCATCGCTGCAGAGGGCAAGGGCAAAGCTGTCAGGTTGACCTTGATTACACTCAGTGGCAGTGAACAACTAAACTGTAATTAATGGATATTAATTACAAAAAGGGGGTCTGTGAAAGTCAGCAGCTGATGTTACTAGGTCATTGTAGGAAAACACTGCATGTTTCTCCTCGTCAGGTCACCTTTTTCTGATCGCCGATGTCACAGGGAAAGGTGACTGTGTGTAACAGTTCATGTTTTATGGAAAAATTTCTGGAGTGTGATCCAGGTACAACTATTCGACAAACCTTTATCAAGCACCTTTTCAATATGAAGCACTAAAATTATTCTAGGAAGGAGGCTCCTGCCCTCACATAATTTACAGCTCAGTGGGAGAAGCAGCAGAAGTCTTTTGATAATGGTGTGCTGTTAGGAACTATGGGGAGAGTCATCAGCTCAGACCAAAGTCCGGGCCACCCAAGAAAGGATGCGGAAGTTGAGTGGGCCTTCAGGAGGGAAAGGGCACGTAGTGGTGAATGCACCTGCTGGCACGCCCACGTGTCGGGAGGCTGCAGTGTGTACGGAGCTGGTAGGAGTCGAGGCAGGGGAACCAGCCAGGGGCGCTAACTCACAAAGGGCCTTGTTTGCCTCTCCAAAGGCTGGATTTTATCCTGAAGGGGTGGGGGCGGGGTGCCGGGAAGGGTTTCTCTCTGCTGAGATGTGAAGGCTGGGGCGCAGCAGGGTGAGGCTCCCCAGAGGGCAATTGCTGTAATCCAGGGGTGGATAAAGACCTGAATTAAAGCAGCGGGATACGGGGGAGAGGACACCTTCTAGAGCCCGTTAGAAAGCAAATCGCTAGGGCTTGGACATTGATTTGATGTGGGCCTGAGCGAGGGGGCTTGAGATGATCCCGGGGTTTGGGGCTTGGGAGGTGGGGCCCATTTTTGGGAGGTGGGGCTTTTCACAAAGGAAGAGCATGGGAGGAGGGATAGGAGTTGGCGGAAGGAGAGTGTGACGTTTCTTTCAGTTTCAGGGGCTGCAGAGACATTCCAGAAGAAATGGGCCGCAGGCAGGTGGGGAGAGGGTTCCGGAGAGCGGGAGGATGTCCTGGTTGGGAATTTTATGTGGATCACAGCTAAAATTATGGGTTGTTCAGATGAAGTCACCAAGGAACAGTGAAGGAAGGAGCAGGGGCCAAGGACAGGGTTGTGGGGCGCGAGGCGCCTGGAGAGGAGGCGCCTGGAGAGGAGGCGGCCTAAAGGCTGAGAGGAGAACCCAGGAAGTGTGGCGAGAACGGAGTTTTAGGGGAGAGGAAGCGGCTCATGGTGTTGGGTGGAGATTGGATACAGTAAGGATTCCCTGCATTTGGCTGGCCATTGGGATGATGTCTTTGGTAACCCTTGGGTAGTAGGAAGGAGCTCAGAATGGGAGCCAGTCTCGGCCCTCAGCACCACCCACTCCGGTCAGTGGCAGCGCCACCGCCTGCTCGCTCAGCCCGACACCTCGTCCCTCCCGGGTCCCTCCCTGCCCCTCATCCTCCCCGTGGGCGCCCTCGCGCTCCACCTCCAATGAGCTCTCCCACTTCTCCAGCAGTGGTCCCCTCCCAGCGTTTCTGTCAGAATCACAGCTGTTTTTGTTTATGTGGCTGTGCTGAACTCCCAGCTGGTGTCCCCATTCCCCCCTCTTGCCTCTTTTTAATCCATTCTTCACACAACTGCAAGAATGATTCAGGTTAAAAATGCAAATCAGTCACGTGCCTTTATTGATTAGAGTCCTCAGTGGTTTTCCACTGCACGGAGGCTGCCGGCCGGCTTCCCTGTGGGCTGCATCATCCTGTCTGCCTTCCCCCCTGACTTCAGCTGGTGCCCTGCGCCCCCTTCCTGCCACCTTCCTGTGCTTCAGCCCATTCCCACCGCAGGCCCTTTGCCCTTGCAATGCTCTTTCCCTAGGACCGCCCACAGCTGCCCCCTTTCTATCCTTAGCATGCCACTTTCTCATAGGGGACTTTTCCAACCACATCCAGGAGTCCCCACCCTTACTTCCTCTCACTGTAATTTCTTACTTGGGTTTTCTTTTTTCCTCCACTAGAATCCAGGACAGTGTTTTTCTTCTTCATAGAGGTATCTGTAATGCTTTGCATCTGAATAACGATAATAAGTACTTGTTACATGGCAGCGAGGTATAGGCATGTCTTGATTAAGTTTGTTAGTTTGCAGTACGTGGTTAGGGTTCAGCTGGCACATTGTCCGCACCCAGTGAATGTTTGTTGGTTGTTGGGTGGGCTGTTTTCCTCAAGTGTAATTTCATGCCTTATCTGATTTGTCCTCACCCAAAGAGACACGCTATTGATTTTTAGAGAGAGGAGAAGAGAGGGAGAGAAACGTCGATCTGTAGTTCTTATGCCCGACCGGGGGCCGAACCTGCAACCTAGGCTGGGAATCAAACCCACGACCTCTTGGTTTACAGACGATGCTCTAACCAACTGAGCCACACCAGGCAGGGTGATTATTTTCATTCTTTAAGTACCATTTCTTATTTCTTCAGAGATGTACGGAATGAATGAAGATTCTTTGCCTCCTTTAAACACCATAGCTTTGAACTGCTAGTCATTATGTATTTAAACTATTTCATCACGCTTCTTGTAACACCTAAGTGTTTTATCAGTAGGACTTTGACAAAACTTAAACTTGAGACACCACTGCAGTAGAAAGCCCACATATCTTACTATCAGTCCCTCAGCCTTTTACTTAGTTACCACTTGGGACAATAAAACAAAAACCTAGATTAAAAAAAAAATTCTACTGCTTGTTTTTAATGCTATCTCCAGGATAATCACTGGGCTCCGATACTGCCAAGGTGAGAACAGATGTCACAATGAGAGGTTCATGAGAAAAGTCCAGAAAATGGCATTTGTGTTTTCACAAAGTCTTCAGTCACCACTCAGCCAAATGAATGCCTCCCGGGTGCCAGGCACCGCTGGGGGCTGAGGGTGCCGCAGGGAGCCAGGGCCCTAGTGGGAGCAGCAAACAGCACACGCACACCCTCCGAGCGCCCGGGGACAGGGTCAGCTCCTCACAGTCTCTGCTTCGAAGCAAACAGTATTCCCCTCTTGTGAAATCTGCAGTCATTAAAAAAAAAAAAAAGGGAAGAAAAAGAATATTTACTTGCATGATAAAGTAGCTATTTTTTTAAATGTACAAAGGCTCCATTGTGGGAATTTCATCAATGATCTTTTCTGCTAAGTTTTCAGATGTGATTTAACTGGGAAAAACTTGATAGGCAGTTTTTGACAAATCCAGGGTAGGGCAAAAGTAGGTTTACAGTTGAGAGTGAGTTTATTCTCGAATCATTCATTCTATTAGTTTCCACATGAACTGTAAACCTACTTTTGCCACACCTGTCTTTCTGCCTCCCCATGTAGTAAGTGCTGTCTGCCTGCTAAACGCTGCACCTTCCTTTCTGTCCCCCCATCCCCCCCACCCCAGCCTGATTTCCTTCAGTCAGGCACATGGTGATCAGAACCTTACAGCCAGAGCCCGAGGGTGCATTTAAATTGTGTCTCCCGAGAATTTGAAACTCCATGTAAGTGTACCTGACATGTACCTAAACCTCGGAATGCTTTTCCTCTGGCTTCTGAGACCACCAGTGTCATCTAAAAGGACATAAATGGTTTGCTTTGGCACAGAATTCATTACCGATCAGTTTGGTCTTTAACCCCCGTCCAGGGGAATTTAACGATAGGAGCTGGAAGCGTCTCTTTGAGGTCTCGAGTATCAGCTGGCTCTGGGTCTTGGCCTGTCCGGCTGGTGTGAGAGTGGTAACCTGAGTGGCGCCCCTTTCTGCCTTCCCCACTTGTTCTGCCGAGCGTGCGACATGAGCATGGGCCCAGAGACCAAGCCGAGGCCCTTGGAATTTTGGCGGCTGGCTGAAGCTAGTCTCTTGGCTATGTGACCATTCGTAGTGCCTGGACTGAGACGTCATCGTCATCTCCCGGGGCGTTCGTATCTTTGCCCTTAAGCCTCTTTATTATCTTTTGGAATGCACTGTGGCCACGGTACGATTTCATTCACTTACAAGCTTCCCTCGGTTCCATTAGGCTCCGGTCCAAGATCGGAAGGATGACTTCCCTGATAAATTACTGAGGGAGGATCGATCGATTTCTTTCTCCTTCCAAATGGAGTCTCTTTAGAAACGGGGGAGTTACGGTGATGCCGCTGACTTCTGTCAGGGCCTATAGCTTGATTAGTTTCCTAGCAACTGTGACCCGTGGTGCCCTGTCCTCAGTTTCGCTGGATGGGGTGAGAAAGGCGCCATGCCTTCGCCCAGCCCGGGGAGCGCGCTGCTAGTCCAGGAGACGGCCCCGCCGCGTGGCCCCGGTCCTGAGCTCCCTCAGTGCCGCGCTGTAACCGAATGAACAGACGTTGCTGAATTGGCAACGGACGTTCTCCATCCAGGAACTTGTAACACGCAACTTTGGAACCTGGGGAGTTTATTTGGTGCAATTTAAAGCCATTTTTAAAAACACTTTTATCAAAATGAAGGGATGCATTTTTCTCTTTAAATATTAAAGAAGACAGTGTGGAGTTGTGTAAATTTAACAAAATCCTGGGCTCCTTCCACATAGTTAAATATGTACATACAGATGATCTGTCTAGATTTCTTTCTTCAGCCCACAGGAATTTGGACACAAGACTAGGTTCGGGCTCTATCTTTTCCTCTTGCCTTATCTGAGTGCTTACTATGAGTGTGACTGTCATCCTTATCAAGTTCACAGACGAGGGAACTAAGGATCAGATAGGTTCGGTAACTCGTTCGAGGTCGCACAGCTCATCTGTGGTAGAGTTGGACCTCTGCCTGCAAAGCCTGTACTGCACAGTCTCCCCTCAAAGTCTCCGACCATTTCGTGGGGAAGCTGCAGGATGCCTTACACGTTTACAGAGGCTTGGACTGCCCCAGAGCTCCTTCATGTGGTGACCTTCATGCCAAGAACCCTGGCACCCCTGTGCTGTCGACGTGCCCTGGAGGGCGTAGCCGCCGTGTGCGAGCCACCCCCACTGAGGGTGCAGCATCCGCACCACCCAGTGCTCTGAGCCCTCCTCAGGACTTTTAATGGTGTGGTTCTTGTTCCTTCTCACTCTCCGACTGCTCTGTGTAGCTAGGGTCACCAGACAAGGGCCTGGCCCTGAGCACGTCTGCCTAGGGCTGGCCGTAGTGTGTGGGTTCTTGACTTCCTGTGTGAGTGGGTTCTTGAATTCCTGTGTGAAAGATTGTGACGGTACATTTATTAAAGCTCAGACACTGAAACAAGGAAGGGCTTAGCATAGAGGAAGGAACGGGAGAGCCCAGGCTGGGCTGCCTTGGCTCACTGGGAAGTCAGAAAAAAGGGAGCTTTGGGGACAGGTTCAGCGGGTTCGCCTGGGACCAGCTGCCAGCTGCCCACTGACTTGGAGTTTAGGAGACGCCAGCCAGTGAAGAGAGAAGGGGGGGAGGAAGGGGCAGGGGCTGGCGCAGGCCGGGTCCTTCGTCTCGACTCTTCTCTCTCTCTCTCCCCCTCTCCCCCTCCCTCCCTCCCTCCCTCCCTCCCTCCCTCCCTCCCTCTCCTGCAGGCAGGAATCTTTGGGGAGGTCTCAGGGGAGGGTTTCAGCAGAATGCTCATCAGTTCTCGGGGTCCGCCCTTTCAGGGTCATGGTCCCCACCGATTGGTCAGTGACAGGGGCAGTGACCTATCTCTGCTGCTTTTCTGGGCCCGGAGCTGAAATACATCTGAGGCCTAGACGATATCTCCAGGGAGAAAAGTCTACCCTGGGGACAAGATTCCTGTTTTCCCAGTTTTGCCCCCTGCCAGGACCATCTGTACCTGGCTGTAAATTGCTTGGCCCCCTTTAGCTGTGTGTCTCAGTTTGTCTATTCCATTTGCCTTCCTAGCTTTTTACTATCCCGACTCATTCTCACCTCAGAGACTCCCATCCCTAGAGTCTTTCAGGGGTGAGGAGGGAGGAGAGTTTCTTTCTCTTCAGTAACCGCTTCCTGCTGCTGAGGGTCTGGCATGGCCCCTGCCTCCATAGGGTATGGCAGTCTCTTCCTGTCTAGTCTAAGAGATAAGGGCACAGGATCTGAGTCAGGAATAGAGAGGCTGGGAGCTGCTTCTTCCAGAACAGGGATAGCCTGGAACCCCCAAAGCATCATCATCCTGATGTGGAACTGTTGTGTGCGATGGAGCCGTCCAGTCCTGGCTACAAGTCCGTCCAGCCAGACCACCGAGGCTCATTTCAGGAGGTGGCAACGCAGGCGGGCTTCTAGAGTGTGGCCTATACTGTGTTAGCAAGGAACCAGGTAAAAAAGGTCATAGGCGTACACTATATGAGAACAGCAGGAACACAAAGGTTAATGAACACAGCAAGGCATAAACCAGTTTCTGAGTCTTCGAGACTGCCAGTTGAGAAGACTTCCACATGCAAGGCTTTTGTGGGAGTGAAATTAAGCAAGGACAGTCTAGTAGATCCCCCTTGTCTGCAGTTTAAACATCTCTGGTGATGTTATCAGGTACTCAGGTAAATTCTGTATAGCTTACACTGCATCAGTAGTTAATAGTTTCAAGTCAAAGGATGGGAGGAAAAAAATGAAACATTAGCTTGGAAGAAAACTAGAAAAATTGGGATTCAATGTAGTTTGTGGGTGACAACTGTGCATTGTGATGTCCACTGAAACACAATCTCTGTCCCTAAAATTACCCTCATTTTTCATGAGGCTGCATTAAGTCTAGTTTCAGTTTGGTCTGGTTATTAGCATAAATCCAACAAAAATAGTAATTGATAATATAGTATTTTTTTCAAATTTCCTTGTGAATCCAGGAGCCTTCAGACTGAGCTTTATTCAGCCCCTCAAAGCACAGAAGCCAAACCACACAGTTGCCAGTTGGTTTTGCCTGCAGTACCTAAGGTCTTGGGTGGATTCCTCAAGTTCTTGGGGTCCCCAAAATGTCTTGAGTTTCTTTCCTGGCCATCTTTCAGGAAAGCAGCCTTCATTCCTTACCTGGAAAGACTGCTATGAACCAAATGACCAAGCAAGGTGTCAGGCCATTGGAAAGCCCAGTGAAAGTGGGCTTTCATTAGCTTCCAAAGTCAATCTCAATTCCTTCAGGCTTTCTGGTGCAGTCCAGAGTCCAGGCACGTCTTTCTCAATCATGACATTCCAGACAAAGCCTTCATTAATAAAACCAAAACTGGAAACTGGTTCTCTGTGTTCTATTATAAAGTGAACAAATTCTTATTGGATTTGTGCAGACAAAGATATTGCCGTGAAAAATATAATACTTACTAAGAGCTGTCAAATGCTGGAGGGGTTAGGTAGGGAGAAAAATGTAAATGCTTCAAAATCGCTTATGAGGATATAATTTATCCAACTGCTCTAGGGGAAAAATAAGTTTCCTTATGTAAGGAAAACAAAAAGATTTAAAACTAGCAATATGTTGATAAAGTCATACGAATAATAGTTATCTTTAGTTCCTTCAGTCCCGTATAACCAATTTTTGTTTGTCTTGATTATTTGCCAGTTTTTCCATGAATCCAGTTATTCCTTAGGATTCTATAAACCTTCACCTACTTCAAAGATATGACTTGCTTGGATACCTACAAGTTAGAGTAAGTCAGAGTCCTTATTGTGAACCTTTCCAAATATATAACATTATTTCCAAATGTATCCTACTAAAACAATGACTATTTATAAATGACAGAATTTAAAAGGCCATGGCTAGAGTCCTGATTATAATGCAATTGATAAAGTACTTCTTTGTCAGATTTAACATTCCAAGACAACAGTTTCTTGGTAAGTAATAATTACTATGAAATTACATAAAAGAACAGTACAAAGCCCATAATTTTAGACTTAACAATTTTAAAATATAAAGAACAAATAACACGAGATTTCAAAGCACTGTACATGACTTACCTGAAGTGTGCGTTGAGCATTGGAAACAATGGACCAATTCCCTGATGGGACACCTGCTGCCCCTGAGCGTTTCCTGTCTGAACTTGGCTTTGAATTTTCGCAAGTTTCTCCGGCCAAGATGGAGGCATAGATGGATGCACCGTACCTCCACGCACAACCAAGATAGGAACAACAACAATTTAGAAACAGAATAACATCCAGAACTGACAGAAAATTGATTGAAATGGGAGTCGGACAACCAAGAAGTTGAAATAGACCTGTTCATCCAGACCGGTAGGAGGGGCGGAGTCGGGCAGCTGGGTGCGGGTCGCAGTGCAGAGAGCAGAGTTGGGACCAGGCCATAAGGCATCTGAGGGTGTGTAAGGCATTGCACTCTGGGGAGTGCAAGACCGCAGCGGGTGGACCCTGAGTGTGCTTGCGGCAGCTAGCAGGCCCTGGCAGAGGGGTGGCATCCGGCAGACCCAGTGAGGTGGTGATTGTAAAGCAAGGCAGTGCGCACAACTCAGGATCCCAGTGCTGGGAAATAGAGTCTTGAGACAATGATTGCGGACGCCTGTGACGGGTAAGATTCCTCAAGGGAGGGACAACCTAAGACAGTCACGGTCACGAATGGGGCCCTCAGGGAAGGACTTGGGGGGCTATAGAAAAAGGGGGTGATGGACCCTTGCCCCTCCTCTTTGACACAGCCTGAGTCCTCATTCTGTCTGCAAGAAGTCTCCTAATCTCTTGGCTATCTTACTTCCCCTGCCTGACTTAAGCCTGAAACAATGCAGGAGGGTGGTGCGGCCCTGTGCTGGAAAGGGCGGTTCCCTGGGTGATCAGGCCCAAGAAAGAATGCATAAAATCCTGTGAATCCTGCTTTGCTAAGAATACCCTCAATTTAAATGATAAGGGCCCAAGCATAGAATGAGTTGGTTTCCCCAAAGTTTTATAGCCCTTTAGCTAACTGACTCTGACTCAGAATAAGCCCTCATAGTTCTTTGAATGTTATCTATTGTTTGATCCTTACTGCCTGACAATGACTGATGAGCTTTACCTGTATTCCTGTGCAAATTAAACCCAATAAAAGCCCAGTGAGGAACAGGCTCCTGGCCCTTCTCCTCTGACAGATCAGCCACCTTTCCTCCCCAAGCAGATCATGTCTTGGTAGGCTGATTCTCATCCATGGTGGATGGGGTGGGGGCTCTGCAGGCGGAGCCCCCCCACAGAAGTGCAACAACCAAGTAATAAAATAAGCCATATTCATCCAGACAGATAGGAGGGATGGAGATATGAAAAGGTGTGGAGATGCAGAATGGACAGTCCCACACTCATGTGGTGGATACAAATTGGGAGAAAAACCTCAGGAGCAAAGGATCCCAGCCCCACCCCAGGGTTCAAGCACCAGGGAGATAAGTTTCCATTCTTCTAGCTGTAAATACCAGTGGGTGTGGGGCAGTGGAAGAAACCGCAGGATTCTCAGGAGGCCCGCAGCAGAGCTAGAGCTTGCGCAGACTCATCCCTCTGGGCTTCGGCACCAGGGCAACCGCTGGAAGGGCACCAGTGGCCTACTGGGAAAAACTGAAGTGATTGGCATCAGGGCGAGTCCTGGGAGACGGCCTCTCCCAGACAGAGTCCCAGGGGCCAGACAGCCGCACTGTCCTCTCTCCACGCCCTCCACCCCACAGAGCCACAGAGCATCGCCTGGTGGCAACTAACTGGTGCGCTTTTCTCCAGCAGGCCACACCACTAAGGCAGGGGGTCAGAGCAGCTCTGTCTTACACACAGGGACAAGCACAGGGGGGCTACCGAAACGAGGAGACAAAGAAACGTGGCCTAAAGGAAAGAACAGAACAAAACTGCAGAAAAAGAACTAAACAAAATGGAGATAAGCAATCTATCAGATGCCGAGTTCAAAACACTGGCTACTAGGATGCCCAAGGAACTCACTGGGCACTGCAGTGGCTTAAAGAAGACCCAGGCAGGAATGAAGGTTACACTAAGTGAAATAAAGAAAAATGTACAGGGAACCACCAGTGGAAGGGATGAAGCTGAGAATCAAATCAATGATTTGGAACATAAGGAAGAAAAAAAAAACATCGAATCAGAACAGCAGGAAGAAAAAAGAATCCAAAAAAAAAAAAAATGAGGATAGGCTAAGGAGCCACTGGGACATCTTAAAAAATACCAACATTTGACTCGCCAGAAGGGGAACAGAAAGAGCAAGAAATTGAAAACTTATTTGAAAAAATAATGAAAGAAAATGTCCCAAATTTGGCGAAGGAAATAGACATACAAGTCCAGGAAGCACAGGAAGTCCCAAACAAGTTGGTCCCAAGGAGGACCCCACTGTGGCACATCTTAACTAAAATGTTACACATAAAGAGAGAACCTTAAAAGTGGCAAGAGAAGAGGAGAGAGTTACCTACAAAGGAATTCCCGTAAGACTGGCAGCTGATGTCTCAGAAGAAACTTTGCAGCCTAGAAGGGACTGGCAAGAAGTATTCAAAGTGATGAAAGGCAAGGACCTACAACCTAGATGACTCTATCCAGCACAGCTATCATTCAGAATGGAAGGGCAGATAAAGCGCTTCCCAGACAAGGGAAAGCAAAGGAGTTCATCATCACCAGGCCTTTATTATATGAAGTGTTAAGGGATTTATTTAGGAAAAAGAAGATCAAAACTCTGAGCATTAAAATGACAATAAATTCACAGCTCTCAACAACTGACTCCAAAAAACAAACGGAGCAAACAAGCAGAACAGGAATAGAATCACAATATGGAGATCATTTGGAGGGTCATCAGTGGGGAGGGGAAGGGGAGAATGAGGGGAGAGGTGCAGGGATTAAGTACAAACTGGTAGGCAGGAAACAGACGGGGGGATGCTGAGAACAGTGTAGGAAACGGAGAAGCGGAAGAACTTAAATGTGTGACCCCTGGACATGAGCTAAGGGGGGATTGCTGGAGGGAATCGGGGTACCGGCTGGAGGGGGGTAAAGGTAAAAATCAGGACAACTGTAATAGCATAATCGATAAAATATATTGTTTTAAAAAGACAGTTAAATACCTGAACAGTTGGTTTGCCACTCAGATGTTTGTAAAGGACTGACAAATCCATTCAGCCATTTTTGAATTATTTTTTCCACCAGGCTACAGTTTTCCGGTTTACAGACCGCGCATAGCCTAGAGCTGTGAAGGCTCTGACGTAGGGACCCTCTGTCCCTTTCCCATGGGAACGGTGAAGTGGCCCGGCTTCGGGACAGCAGCGAGGTTAATGGCACCATTGCCAACGAGGCCAAACCTCCCTGTTGCCCACTGTATGTTGGGACCAGGCTGTGTTACAAAAGGAGGTCAGCCTTTTTCTTGAGGGACTCGAGATCAGATTTCTCCCAGCTGGTGAGAATATACCCCAAGAGGGGACCCTCATGGCCCTGGGCACCCGTTCGGAGAGACAAATACGTAGCAAGCCAAGAGAGGTCCCCCTGTAAAGCCTCTCTGGGCTGTTTGGGGCCACTCCAAGGATAGTGGGCACCCCTTGCAGCTGTCCCTGAGGCTCTCGTGGGCGTTAGTAATGAAGGAAGGATGGTCAGCAAACAGTCTGTCCCAAGATTCGTTTCCTCCTAGGAGGTTCCTTTAAAATCATCATCATTTCCTCATTTGGTCCAGTATCTGGTTTATTGGCTCTACAGGCTTGTCACCCTTCTGGAAAAAGATAATTTGGGCATCGTTGGTTTCGAGAAAAGTCTCACCCTACCAGCTGAATTGGGGCAGATTTAATTGGTGAAAATATTCTGTTGGGAGGGAATAGGTTCCAACTTTGAAATAGATGTTGCAAAAAGATCTCCATCATTTGTATAGAGGCCTGCTCTGCGGGACAGTTGCCGCAGGACCGGGGATGGTGGGGGGTGGGGGGGATCCGGGGAGAGAGGGGAAGGGATGAAGAATCACAAATTGGGAGCCTCAGAGCAGTCCCAGGGACAGAAAGTGCAGCGGAAGGAACTTGGTGATGTTATGGTGCTGGGTGGGTACTTGAAATATGGGGATTGGCTAATAAAACCCAGGTATGACTGTCCAACCGCTATGCTGTGTACCGGGGTGTGACATACAGTCATAATGTAAACTGTCACTTTTAAACAGAACAGATAAAGTATGTACAAGGGCCTTTGTAGTTTCCCCCTCCATGAGAATGTGAACCCCTCCCGAACCATCAGCAAGAAGGAGAAACGCCCCTGAGCAGCCCCATCCACGCCTGCCTTCTCTTTCCAAATCCCACTGCAGCCTCCTACGACGCAGTCCCCCCTTAGTCATCCCATGAGGACAGACACTGAGCTCAGCAAACCAGGAAGCTGAACCAGACACCACGCCTGCTTCCTCCGGAGGCCACCGCGCTTCACCGGGCCTGATTTCCTAGGAAACCACAGCGTGTGCGGGTGCGTTCACACACTCAGGGGCGCTGCCCTGTCCTCTGTCCTGGCACGAAGCCTTTCCCTGGGGCTCCACTGAGCCCAGGCACCAGGACCAGAAGAAAAGGAGGAGGAGGAAAAGCCAAAATAGCCATGTGAAGGGGCAGAGCCCAGCCTGGGAACACCCAGGAAAAGAACCAGACCAGACAGGGGGCCCGGAACCCAGGCAGGTCCAAACCAGGCCTGGGAAGGACCAGACGGGGGGCAGGTCCCCCGAACAACAGCCTGCCTGTCACTCCAGAAAACTGTCCAGGGCAGCGGCTTTCCAGAGCTGGATCTTGGGAACTGGCCTTTCTAGTCCAGTGTCAACCGACTGGCACTCCTCCTGGGGCTTCTAATGTGCGATCGAGAAGCTTCCCATTCATTCAGTTTAATTCAGAGCCGGCATCTTTCTAGTTTTGCATGCAAAAATTAATGTAGGCGTTAAAAGAGATACATTTAAGTGGGTCACTTCCCGTTCAGTCTCCCCGATTCTGTAAGTCCTCGCCAGTGAGGAAAGGCTTTGCAGCAGCTGTAGGTATGCATCTCAAGGCACCCCCCCCAACAAAGATTCTCAGTCACCGAAGAACGCTGGGAGGCAGCAAGCGGCCCTCGTCCTGAGAGCCGAAGGAGTGCAGACTGGATTTAACCGGTTCCGTTAAGGCCGCCAGGAAGCGATTGAAAAGCTGAAGTGGAAAATGAGCCGTCCGCTTTCCTCCTCCACTCACACCTGAGCCTGGATGCCCCTCGAACCTCAGCCTGTGGCTCTGCCTCGAGGATTTTTAAAAACACAGACCAAAGACATTCAGCCTCTGGCCTTAGAACTACAGGGGAGTCTGGAATTCCCAAGGGAATGCAGCCACGCTCACCTGGGGCAAATCGAGGGGCCGGGCGGGCCCAGGGGTTTCTGCTGGTGCCTCACACGGTCCGGGTCTGGGAGGTGGTCCTGGGTGGCCTCCTGTCTGGAATCCTGCCATTCTACCCACGACGAGATAGTCTGGGTCACTGCCAGTGGGGCAGGACAGGCTCAGGGGACAAAGCCCCAGTCCCACCTGGGCTCACCCTGTTATGTTACCAGACAGCGGCCTGGCCCAGAGCGGGGCTGGTTCTGGACTTCGTGTAGGAAAGATTTCACAACACGGGTCCACGTGACCATGAGGGTCTGTCCTCTGAAGCTGGGACAGTGAAACATGGGAGGGCTCAACACAGAGCGGGCAGCCACAGGAGAGCCCGGGCGGGGCTGGCTGAACTCATGGGAAGTCAGAGAAGAGGGGGCTTGGGGACAGGTTAGGGGGATCGGCCTGGGGCCAGCTGCCTAGGAGTTCAGGAGGCGCCTGCCTGTGGGGGAGAGGGGGACGAGGAGGGACAGAAGGGACCGGCGCCTGCGGCTGTGGTCTCTCTGCTGCATCTCTCCTGCAGGCGGGGATCCTGGGGGAGGTCTCAGGGGAGGGTCTCCGCAGAAACTGCGTCAGTTCCCCAGGTGTGTCCTTTCAGGGTCACGGGCTCCCCTGATTGGTCAGCGGCAGGGCAGGGGGCCCTCAGTCATTGCAGCTGGTCCTGGCCTTGCCCTCCTGGTTCTGCTGCTTTTCTGGGCCTGGAGCTGAGCCACCACCCAGTCCTAGGTGTCCTCTCCAGGGAGGAAAGGGGCTGAGTGGGGGGAGAGGTCACCCCGGGGTGAGGTCCGTGTGTTCCCAGGTTTGCCCTGCCGGGCCCTCCTTCCGCCCTGGGGACCGTCTGCACCTGGCTGTCAGTTGCTCGGCCAGTGTGTTCAGGGATCTGTCTCTGGTTTCCTGTTCCGGCTGCCGAGGACTTTTCCTGGCTTTTCACTGTCCTGTGTCATAGGACCCAGCACAAGGCCGTGTAACTGAGTGGCTGACACCGTGCTGGGCTCGGAGGCAGGACTGTGTGGACCACACCACTGAGCCTCACTTCTCTGCCTCAAACTGTGTGCGTTTAAAACTCAGCTCCATGTTTATGCACGCAGTCTCCCCTCCAAACTGCACTTCCCCTCCCCCCCATGCTGTCCCTCCCCCCCACAGGCCTCGCTTCCCTAGCCCGGTCACGGTCACGTGCTGCTGTTGTCTGTCCCTGGAAGTAAAGAGGCGACTCCCATTACTTTCCTGATGTCTCCTTTTCTCTTCTTCACAAAAGCAGTTTGTATTATGAAAGACAAAACTATATTCAAAAATAAAACACAGAAAACATGTCAGAACATGGACCTCGACGGGGAGCCTTTTCGCCCTGCCCCCTCCGCTCGGCTCCAGCCGCAACCACGGGTCTGAATCCTGTTGTGCTCCCTCTAGTTCCTCTCATTTAGCACGATTTGAAAGGTCCTCTTTATGGTTCTGCCAAGAGAGACTGCAATCTCAGACCGTCCCTGTGTAAGGACAGCACACGGGCCACAGGGCTGTTTTTAGATGAATTCCTCCATCGTCCTCTTTGGAGCCCGAGAATATACTGGTGACATCAAAGTGCTTCCCCAAAATTTCAAAACAAAAGCTTTTTTTCCCCTCCCATTTCAAGCAGAGCCCTAACATGGTTTGTTGAAAGGCTGAGGTTTTGACAACCAGGGCATGACACTGGGCCCAGCAGGCACCGACCAGGAATTATCTCCACTGGGGCAGTTTCAAAACCCCCATCTGGGCCGGGAGAGTGCGTACTGTTATTGCAAGTAGCTTTGTGGTCCGAGAGTTGGGGTTCCCTCGGAGTAACATCATATTGACTGACAAGTTCGTGGGAGTGCATTACTTATTTTTTTTTGGAAGATTGCATTTATTTTTAGAGAGAGGGGAAGGGAGGGAGAAAGGGAGGGGGAGGAACATGGATGTCAGAGAGAAACGCAGGTCGGCTGCTCTCGTGCGCGCCGCGATCCGGGACCAAACCCGCAGCCCAGGCCTGTGCCCCCGCTGGGCATACAGAACCAGCGACGCCCCGCTTTTCAGGATGACGCCCGGCCAGCAAGCCACGGCGGCCAGGCTGCTCGTGTGATATCGGTGCGATACTTCAAAGTATGGAAACAGATTCCGTCTGGAAACAGCCTCTTGGGCAAGCCAGTCTTGAATTTGCCTTTTTCTCTGTGGCTGTGACGAAGGTTGTTTTGTGTCCTCTACTTGCTTTTTTTTTTCCTTCCCAAACTGATCTGTTTCTCCATCAAAAAAAAGAAAAAGAAAAGAAAAAAGAATATCAACTTTTGGGTTTCCTGTTTGATTACTTCTCAAATGATTTTTCGGGCTCTTCTCGTTTGAGTGGGTCCCCCCCAAGATGCGCTGTTTTCGTTTGTTTTCTTGCCCTTGAACCCCAAGGCAGGGCTCCTTCCTCGGGAGGAGAGCTAGCTCCGAGCCCGTGTGGAAGGCGTGCGGGAGGTCAGTTGTCCTGGGAACCCAGAGCCGGCGGGGTAGGAAAACATCGGAGGGCCACCTCATCCTTTTACTTCATCTCCCTTCCATGTTTCCATTCCGGAGGCATCGGGTTTTTCCGGGATTCTCCACTTTTTCTCCCACCAATGAGTTTTTAAACTGAAGCTTCCATACTTTGCTCGGCGACTCTCGCCACTGCGCCCCAGGGTGCGTCTCAGGCCTAAGAGAGACTTTTCAACACCCTCCTGTGCGGGCTGGATTCCAGCGGCAGTGGCAGGCGCGGTGTGGGCGCGAACCTGTGCAGTCTCCCCACTGTCTCCTTGCCCCCCACAGTTGCACTCTGAGCCCCGTCAGCCCCCCCCTCCCGACTCTGGAGACGAGCCATCTGGGTCCCACAAGGTCCCCTGTGTTCCTCCACAACGCCCCCCGCCACTCAGAACAGTCTGGCAAAGCGCACCATTCTCAGTTGTTACGGAAACAGCGCATCCTCCCCGGCTCGGCCCAGCGGAATCCGTGCTTGGTTCCTCACGCTGCCCACGTGGGAGAAGCCCTCGGACCCACCCGGTCACTCAGGCCGTTGGTCAGGAACCACCGCCCCCACGCTGTGCTCCGTGGAAGCACTTCGGTGTCTGTCCCGTGCGTGCGTGGCAAGTTTTGAGCGAGGCTGTGCCCTGACCCCCTGCCCTGGGGTCAGCGGTGCAGAGGCTCAGCTCTTCACGCAGTCCATCCCTCTCCCCTCGTGGCCGGGGGCGCCTCCAGTCTCTGTACTTGGGGACGCTCATCACAGGCAGGGGCGCAGGTGATGGGGTGGCTGCCGCAGGGTGTGGAGGGGGACACGTCGTTTGGGGCAGAAGCGGCATGAGATGTGACGGGCATTTTGACGGGACGTCTCTGGCCTCCCTGGACAGGCTGCAGGTGAGCTGGTGATGGCAGAAAGGCCAGCAGTTTAGGAAACCGCCGAAAATCCCAGGTGAGAGGCGGCAGTGGCGGCTCAGACTGAGGCAGCGGTGTCATTAAGTCTGCTGCAAACAGATCGTCTAAGAGCCTTTTAGGGACTCGGTTAGTCTCTTTGGTGAAGATTCCTGGTGGAAACTTGGACCCTCAGCCTCATTCTGCCTGTCCGTTGTATCGCAGGGCGCCCGTCTAGCGCCCGTCTTGCGCCCAGGCCTTGGGGCCAGGTCTTGGGACAGGGTGTGGCGTGGGGAAGCCCCGGAGAGCCCTCGTCATTGACGACACTCGAGCCTGGCCGTCCTCGCAGTGCCCATCACTGAGGACAAACCCGGCGGGACTCACACTCAGTGAGGGTTTCCGAGCGGAGCTGCTTCCTGGAACAAGGGGCCGGGGGCCTGGCTGGGGCTCCGGCCTTCCCTTTGAACCGAGTGCCGGGGGCTGCCTTTCTGTCTGCCCACAATAGCAAGGAACGCCTTTTGTTTGCCTCTCGGGTGAAAGAAGGGCTTGTTTTGAGGTTTGGACCACAAATAATAACCCATTGTTCCCTGTAATAATAATCCACCCTCTTTAGCAGAAGAGAAACTTGCCTGATGCAGTGCAGCGATCAGTTTATTTAAAAGAACAGCCACAAGCGCACTTTGTGCCCTGGGAGTAAACATTCGGGAGATGTTCGGGAGGCCGGGGGCCTCTCCCCTCCTCGGCCTGGCGTCAGAAGGCCTGTGTCCTTCTGAGTGCGCCCCTCAGTCCCGGGCCACAACGCCCCTCTGTGTTCTGCTCATCCGTGACATCGTCCGAGTCTCCGGGACACAACTTACGGATTCTCTCTAGTGATTTCCTCTTTAAAGATTTATTTATTTATTTTATTTATTTTTAGAGAGGGAAGGGGGGGGAGAGAGAGAGAGAGAGAAACATCAATGTGCGGTTGCTGGGAGACATGGCCTGCAACCCAGGCATGTGCCCTGACTGGGAATCGAACCTGCGATGCCTGGTTCGCAGCCCGCGCTCAATCCACTGAGCTACACCAGCCAGGGCGTGATTTCTCTTTAAAAGACCTTATTCTGAAGACCTTATTCTGGGTGTTCCTCATCTTTTCCGTGTCCGTTCTCATTGTCCCCGTCCTAGGCCAAGTTCGCTTTCTGCTGGCCTTCACTTTGTCCGCGATGGGGTCTCTTCTTGAGTGAAGCAGCCATCCCTAGAAATCCCTGCGGTTGCCTCTGTGTACACGTCTTGTGAACAAGGGCCATTTTTGTATTCCGAGCGATAGACCTTTCCGATGCTATTTCCTGGACTTGGGCGAACTGGGAAACTGTAATGGGGTGAACGGAAGTGTGACTGGTGTGGTCCTCTGTCCCTTGAGGGGCACGGACCCCAGTGAAATCAGACGGGTGGTAAGATTTCAGGAAGGAAAGTGTGCCGTGTTGTCCGATTTTCTTTGCCCTAAATCCTTTGTAGGAAAGGGGTTGGTTGAATAATAGGCACCGCTTTGAAATGGCACATCACCCAAATAGAATAGTTTTAATCGCTTTACATGTAGAGGAGGGGAAAGTTCCGTGTGCTAGTCAGTGAAAGGTAGCAGGTAAGTGTGAGAACTATTTAAAGCAGTAAAACCGCCCTGGCTGGTGTGGCTCAGCGGACTGAGTGCCGGACTGTCAACCACCGGGTCACTGGTTTGACTTCCCGTCAGGACACAGGCCTGGGTTGAGGGCCAGGTCCCCCGTGTGGGGTGCGTGAGAGGCAATCACACATTGATGTTCCTCTCCTTTTTTTCCCCCTCATAAATAAATAAAACCTTTTTTTTAAAAGTAGTAAAACTATAGCTCGCATGCCATTAAAATCGGACCATCCGAGAAGCAGCAGGGGTGTCTTTCAGTGGGTGGATGGACAAACTACAGGACTAGTAAAAGCATCGTGTTACTAAAACCCAGAAACCCAACGCACCCAGGCCGTCAGCGAGGGGTCCCGTCGTAGGGGGACCCTACGACGAACGGCAGCAGGTGCCTCTGTGTGTCCTGTAGTTTTCTCGCGCCTGTGTCATCTTCTCTGAAAGCGTGCTCCCGGGCGCTGGTGCCGAACCCTGCTCCTAAGCCTCCCTGTCGCTGCCTCTCTCCAGTGACCGCTGGCGCGTCCGCCCTGGAGGTGTACACCCCGAAGGAGATGTACGTGGCCAATGGGACGCAAGGGAAGCTGACGTGCACCTTCAAGTCTGCGAACACCACCAGCATGTTGACCACAGTCTCCTGGAGCTTCCAGCCAGAGGGGACGGACACCTCCATGTCGGTAGGAGCGCCCTAGTCCCACCTTGCGGAGTCCTGTCTGCTGTCCTGTCATCGGTGATCTGTCCTTCTGATCAGTCACCACCAAAACGAGCGTGTCTGCCATCGATCAGACCGCAGGGCCCTTCTCTTGCGCCAGGCTGTCCGGGGAAAGAAAAGATCAGCTCGGCTTCCCTTAAAGGCAGCTGGTTTTCTCATCCCTGTGGGTCGCTGTCGCCCTGCCATCCCCCCATTTCCTCCACCATCGAGGCCCATGTTGAGATGTGTCCTCCCCACAGAGCAGCCCCTAGCAGGCCTTGTTGACACTGTTCGAGACGCACCCTGCCCCCTCGGAGCGTCCGTTCACTCCCTTTTCATTGGTATTTTACACACACACACACACACACACACACAGTCTTTCTGATTCAATTCTGAGTTTCTCGACGTGCCCTGGTCCGTCTGGTTCAGCGGCCTGCGTCGGGAGCTCGCTGTGGGCCATTAAGGTCCTCAGAAACTCGGAAACAATCTGCGCTGTCCCTCGGGGAGTCCTTAGAAGTAAGAGTGGCATGTCGGTGACGTCACACCGGGTTCAGTGGCAGAACGGAAAGGCAGGGCCGCAGGGCCGGAGCACTGCAGGGAAGGCAGGCACATCAGCAGCTGGACGCTGGGTGCTCGTTCAGCGGGGCCAGCGGTCAGACTCTGGCCCGCAAAGTGGAGATGGGGAGCTTCCTGCACGGGGTGTCGTGAGGATGACGTGGGACTAAGACCTGTCATCTCAGGCAACTGGCTGAAGTCCTGAGCCTCCCTTTGTCCTCTGGGAGTATCTGGCAGGTGAGTCTCACCTGGCAGGGCCGTCATTTTCCACAGGTGCTTCACGTTTCTGCACACCTGGCCGGCAGAGGTGGTGGCGGCCTTTCTTGCACAGTGACACTAGCCTAGGAGGACAGCGACGCTGTCCCTGGAGCAGAGGACAGGTTTGCTTACTGTCCTGTTTGGGAGAGGTAGTGTCTCCCTGTGGGGCAAAGGTCAGATGGACACACTGCCCGTTATAAAAGATTTGGGTTCCCTAAACTTGGGGCTCCTTAGCTGCAATCAAAGCCTCTGAGGACCAGCATCCACTTGAGCCACTCCAGGAGGCCATCCCTGTGGAACTCGGGGGCAAGGGCCACAGATGATAACACTCTGCGTGCTGTGTCCTGTGCAATGAGGGCCCTTGTCTCCGCGTCTTCCCTGGAGAGAAGCCTTTTTGGGAGGCTTGTGTCTTCTGCAGCATCTGTGAACCTGTCACAGACGCGCAAGGAGGGGAAAGCATGAGCCTTCACGGTTCTGCCTGAGGATGAGGTGACAGTGAGCACGGGGCGCGTATTTTCAATGGTTACAGTCGCCGACGTTGTTTTCGGTGGGCATGTAGGCGTCGGGAGGGCGGGCTGGAGGAGCTGAGAGCAGGGCAGAGGCCGAGCCTGAGATGACCCGAGCGAACAGCCGGCGTCGTCAGTGGGAGTTCAGCAGAGGTGAGAGACCCTCGGGAGGTCGAGTGGACCGCCAGTCGGGTTGAGACTCCCAGGTGGGAGAAGTTCGTGGGAGACAGTGACAGGTGTGGAGGGCGGGGCAGCTGGGTGGCAGTGTGAGCCGGCCATCGGTGGGGGGGCCCTAGAGCTCGGGGACGCTGCAGGTAGAGGGAGGTTGGGGACATAATGAAATGCAGGGGTCAGGAGGTGGTGGCACGAGGGTTTCCGTGTACTCAAAGGTGCCTGAAGGGCCCTGGTTGGAATGCCAGCGGGGCTCGAGGACAGATCCCTGCCCCACCGCTACCCCACCCCCGGCCACGGCACCAGCGGGAAGCCTCCAGGGAGCCGTCTAAGCCAGTGTCGGGCCAGGTCCCCACCCGCCAGGCCTCCCTTGGCTTCCCGGGCTCTGGGTTTGACAACATTACTTTGCAAAGTGAGAGTGAGCGTGGAAAAGGAAGGGGCCAAAGGCCGAACCGGGGAAGGCAGGCCAAGAGCTTTCTGGGCTGCCTGGGCTTTGTCCCCGTGTTCCGTGGGAAGCCGATAAACAGAAGGGAGAAACCCATCAGATTAGCCGATAGTTAGGCCTCTTCCTGTGTCTCAACGGTGAACTGCGATGAGGACAGAAACCTTCGAAT
The DNA here is from genome assembly GCA_004024845.1 of Tonatia bakeri. Taxonomy (NCBI): domain Eukaryota; kingdom Metazoa; phylum Chordata; class Mammalia; order Chiroptera; family Phyllostomidae; genus Tonatia; species Tonatia bakeri. Next base: position 61,371 of record PVIA01005898.1, read on the forward strand.
TCACTCGTGTCGCCCTAGGAACGCTGGCGCTGACGGGGCCAGTGGCTTCTTTGAGTCTCCATTCTCTCATTCATAAAAATACGGGTGTTAATCTCTGTCACTGGGATATCGAGAGGACCCGAGATGACACCCGAGTGTATTTTTGCAGCTGAAACAGGGCTGAACCCCTTGGTTCCCCAACCCCTGCCTGGCTTAGTGTCCACATGAGACTTTCGAGGTGACGGATGTCTCTTGTAGGGAGTCTGTGTGGCGAGCCCTCCACAGCACGCCTGTGGGAGCGTGGGCGCCTCTGCCCTTGGGGCGAGCTCACACGCCCCGTTTTCCTGGTTGCAGTTTTTCCACTACTCCCAGGGGCAGGAGTACCCTGGGAATTACCCGCCCTTCAAGGACAGGATCAGCTGGGCTGGAGACCTGGACAAGAAAGACGCCTCCATCAGCATCGAGAACATGCAGTTCATGCACAACGGCACCTACATCTGCGACGTCAAAAACCCCCCCGACATCGTCGCCCAGCCGGGCCACATCCGGCTCTACGTCGTGGAGAAAGGTACTTCCGGGCACGTTCGCAGGAACGGCTCAGCCCCCTTTGTCCCGTGTGGGGATGGAAAATGAAACTGATGTCCCTGGGTGCGTGTTGTGTGAAAGGGGCATTTTGCAGTGACTCGCCCCATTTCCGGGGGCCTGGGGGCTGGGGGCCAGTGACCGTGGCCCACACCGGCCAGCAGCCGGTCTCTTCGCGTGCACACCTGCCGTCTGAAGCCTCCTGACCCACGTCCGGGGTTTCTGTTGCCCAGTGTAGGTTAGAAGTCAGACCGACCTCGCTGTGGTTGGTGGGCTGAGCGGTGGGAAGGAAGGAGGTTAATACTCTTCCAATGTTCTTCCGGAGAAAGTTTTAACCTTCGCAAAAACACGACCGCTGTTTCTTCCCCTTTTGGAGAAGCAGCAGGGACGCAGGTTCTGGGGTCTCATTCCGAGACATCGGCTGCTCTGCTGGGGGGTAGATGGAGGTGAATTCACGTCCCAGGTTTTGTTTTTACTTTGGCACAGTGAGAGGGGGCATGTGCAGGAATGCTCAGCTCACGGCATCTCACCCTTTACCAGCCACTAGCCCCGTGCCGCCACCTGCACCCTGAGCCTCACAGTCCGGGCGGCAGTAGAGGATACGGTAACCGCCAAAGGGAGACGCTTGCTCGTTCACGTCACAAATCCCACTTCTTCTCTGCATCACAGCGGACCGTGACACGATTCTGTTCTCTCTCCCCAGCGGTGCTGCCCGTGTTTCCGGTCTGGGTGGTGGTGGGCATAGTGACCGCCGTGGTCGTGGGCCTCTCCCTGCTCGCCAGCGTGGTCCTGGCCGTCCTCTACCGAAGGAGAAGTTCCAAGCGGGATTACACGGGGTGAGAGACGCTGCTTCTGCGGGGACGGGGAGGGGGAGGGGTTGGTAAAAGCCCCTGTACTTTTTTATGGAGAAAGAATTGTGAAGAATTAGCAACCACGTGCTTTCCTGCCGGAATCAGGCAGTCTCCGAGGGAGGTGTGCAGACACGGGCGAGCGGAAGCCAGTGGCCCGAGTGGACGGGCTGTGACCCGAGGTGCTGCTGCACCAGCTCTGCCCCCGGCCTGGGGCCGCCAGCCGCTCGGCAGTCTGGGCTCTGGCTGCAACACTGCCCACCCCGCCACTGGCGTCAAAGCCACACGGACATCACTTACCCAGTCTCCGAGAGTCACGTTCATCCTTTGGCAGTAATCTCAGCGGGTTCTTCTCAGTTGGGCAAATGTCAGACGAGCGAGTCAAGGACAGTGTGCTAGTAGATGACCCCCCACCTGAGGCGATGACGCAGGTTCTCTTGTTTTACGGTTTGGTTGGCAGCTGAGTTGCTTTGATCTGTCTTGAGTGCACGGCGGGACTCATCGAAATGGGGGCGGCGAGGGCTGGGCACCAACATGCACCAGCGGTAGGGGAGAGCAGGCCTTTTCGTTCACGCTTTCTCAGAGACAGCACGCCTGAGCCCGGGGTGCGTCTGACACAGGGCCTTCTCTTCCCCGCTCCAGGGGGCAGCTAACCAAGCAGGACTGCCGGGGTCAGGCAAGGTGAAGGCCGCCAGCAGCTGAGGGCAAGGGCTGGGGGCAGGCGCGTGGCTAACCTTCCCCATCCTGCGGGGACTGCGCTCTGAGGCTTGCATGCCCGGTGGCCTGGCTGGTGGATGGATGGTGGGAGCCCCGCCCCCCGCCTTCTCCCTCTCTCTCGGGGCTCTGTGGTTCTAGTTTTTAGGAGTGCTGTGTTCGAACGAGCTTGAATGGTCCAGCTCAGATAGTACTTGCTTGGAATGCCTCTGTTCTTGCATGGTGGGTGTCTCTTGATCACAAATAACTGGTGTGTCGGTTTCCAGCGTGAGGCTAATCCGGGGCGCTAACGTGCTGGTCTCTGTAGTTTTTGCTTTCGGGTTCATGGGGATCACAAGCCTGAGAGCCCTGCACGGCCTTGTGGATGCTGCTGTTCTCACTCTGTTTCTCCCTCCCCTGCTTTTCTGCCTCGGCGTGCCGGGATCAGAGCCTGCCTCTCCTCCACTTGTTGAGAAAAGCTGACATAGACGCCACCCTGAGCCTGTAGCGGGGCTGGGTCTCCCTCCAGCCCACTAGACACATGGTAACTAATCCCGTTGCCCGTTGCTGTTAATATTCATGTGTGTGTACAGCCCGTCTTCCTGGCTGGCAACTAACTAACCAGCTAGCTCCAAGCTAACCCCACAGCTCCTGTGGTCCGTCCACCAGTACGTCACGTGTGTGTGTGTGTTTGTGTCAGAAACACACTGAGCACACCGCCCCAGTGAAGCGGGGCATCAGGCACACAGAGGTTTATGACTGTGATTATGTGTGTTCTCCACGTGAAATGCCTTTGTGTGTGCGTGTGTGTTTTGGTTTTCTTTATTTTTTTATACGTGAATTGTACTATGAATGACCGAGCCCCTCATTGTGTTAGAATAGCCAGACCGTTTTGGTTCGGGTCCTTTAACCTCCCATTTCAGAGAAGGCACAGTTAGTGGGATGCACCGCACACTCGGTCTTAGCCGGACACTTTACCTGGGATCCTCCCCAGGCCCCTGAGCTCTGCCGAGGACACAGCTCACTGGGGAACCCCTAAGGAGCAACCTCCTGGCCCGCACTTCTCCAGATTTACTTACCACCAGGGGCCTGTGCCCTGAGGAGGCTCAGCCCTGGGACCTGTGTCAGCCATTCACACCTCCCCGGGAGGTCTCAGCCCAGCAATTGGCTGGCCAACAAAACGGGAGGAAGCTGGGAACGGAAGGAACTGGGACTGCGAGCCTGGGTGGGCAGCCGTAACGTCTGAAGTGCGTTCAGGAGAGGTTCCCCTTCGATGACCACAGAGAAGGGACAGCCCATTCCCTTAAATCTCCGTCCCAAAGGCAGGGGAAGGGCAGAGCACAAGCACACATGTTCATCGCAGCCAGAGCCCCGCCCGGCCGACGTCACTGCTGGAGACCGGCAAAGGGCTCACACTCGCCCAGCCAGCGTCAGGGGTCAAGTGTCCCGATACGTGGTCGTTGCAACACCGTTGTTCCGTTGTGTTTTGTCCTTACACATCTGCTCCTTTGCCTTGTCATCCCTTGCTTTTCCATGTTTTCGTTTCTGTTTATTTAAAAACATTTTTTGTTTTACATTTGTTCTCCAAATTGCCACCCCGTCAGCTGCAGTACCTCAGAGAGTGTGTCACCGGTTAAGCAGGCTCCGCGGAAGTCCCCCTCCGACACAGAGGGTCTAGTAAAGAGCCTGCCTTCTGGATCTCACCAGGTAACGGGCGCCTGCCCCCCTCCCTGGGGCTGCGCTCTGCAGCTGGGCATGGCCACCACCCCGGGAGCGGGAGAGAGTATGAGCCGTGATGCTGGGATGGAGTGATGGACAGGCGGACGGATGGACACAGAGAGAGAGCCACTTTAGGAAGGCCCCACACCAATATGCAGAGAAGAATCCGCCCCAAGTAGAGCACCACCAACAGACTGTTCTCCCGGGCGTGGCCCCTCTTCCCACGTGCCGTCAGGGGACAGCTTGGTCAGACGTGACAGAGTCTGCTCTAGTTGCTCAGGGAAGGAAACCCGGGGAACTGCATGCCATACCGAGGTGCTCTACGTGACAAGGGATAGCGAGGAAAGGTTGATCTGGGCATCGGTAATAAAACAGAAAAGTTATTTTCTGTGAATTCTTTAGAAGAAATAGAAAGTCAGCCCGTAGCTGAGTGACTGGTAGGCCTGGCGAACCCAGAGAGGTTGAGATTCTTCTCCGGGACGGAGGTGCAGAGGCGAAGGCCCTCGCACTGGGGGCGTGGTGTGCAGGCCCGCCTTGCGGTCAATGCTGTGCTCCGCTGGGCAGCTGGCACTGTGACATCTCCAGCGACCCAACTGCGGTCTGAGAAGGAGAGAGAAAAACATTTTTACAGAAATACTAGCCAATCACTTGCCATCCTTCCAGCCATTTCTTCAGATATTTACCTTCATATCATATTTATTTTTCTAGATTTTTTCGTAGTATTCATTGACTCTATACCATGGAAACAAGAATTCAGTTAGCTCTTCCCCAGCCCTTCTCCCCTGCGCATGCGTACCTGGGGTACGCACACCCGCCCCTTCCCCAGAGGCCCCTCTCACGTATCTAGGCAGCTGTCTGTCACCGTGGCGTGTGCCTGCTGTCCTGCACCGTCGTGCCGCATACAGTTGCTTTCTCGTACAGTTTTCTCGTGTCTATGGAGCCAGCGTTTGCCTTGCTTTTTCACTTGTTTTCTGAGCACGTATTTGCATTCCAAATCAGAGCTCCCGGATCAGAAGTTCTGAGCACGCCCCTGCACGTCGCCTCCTCGGCCGCTGGTGGCGCTGTGTTCCTGGAGCCGCCCCTGTCGGCATCGGCTCTGCCGCGCTCCGCGCTGTCGGGTGGCGATCGCGCTGGGCCTCCCCTCCGAGAACTTTTCTTACCCCGCTGCCGTGGGGCTGCAAGTCTTCACCTGGTCGGTGTACTCCCATGTTGCAACGGCAGGTGTCCTCCATAACTTCTTGAGAAAGGGGGCACGGGAGATACAAAGTTTGAGGCAAAGGAATGACCTTCGAAGATGCCCACATCCTCGCCCGTGGGCCCGGTGGGAGATGGGACCTCACCAGTCGAAAGGGGCCTTGCAGCTGGGTAAACGGGCCTGAGACCGGGGAGTCTCCTGAATTACCTGTGCGGGCCCAGTGGAAGCACGGGGGCGCCACGGGGTCAGAATCAGGGCCCTCTGAATGGGAGCGGCGGAGGCTGCGCCTGGAGCGCGGAACGCGGCAGGCGGCAGCCGCCTCGGCGAGCTGGGAAGGCCAGGGCGCGGGTTGGCGCCGCAGCCCCGGTGGCGCCTCGGCTCAGCCGCGGAGCCTGGTGTCAAACCCTGCCCTCTGGCGCTGGAGGTCGTACATTTGCTGTCAGCCCCTCGGAGGTCGCTGTCTCCCCCCTCGACCTCCGATGAGGATCTGGTTGGCGAGGATTCCGGGTCGGAAATCCCTGTGCTTCAGCACTGGAGGCGCCGCTGGCTTTCCCACCTCCAGGGCTGAGCGGCGGCCACGCCTCCTGCCCCTTCGAGGGGGGCTGGGTTTGCTGCCCTTTTCTCCGGGTGGTTTTTGTTCCTCCTGTTCTGAGATCTCACAAAGTTGTGGGTTTTTTTGTCGTTGTCCTGGCTACTCAGCGGGTTCTTTTAATTCGAAAACTACATCCTTCAGTTTTAGGATATTTTCTTCCAGTTTTCTTTGGGAATTTTCCTCCTTTCATTTTCTCTTTTTAAAATTCCTAGTAGGAACTGGACTGTGTCCTAGATCAATCCTTTAGTTTTTTCATTTGTTTCTGGTTTGCTCTTTTTGTTCATTCTAGAAGATTTCTCCGACTTTTATTGAGTATTTATTATCAGCTGTCCTTTAAAAAAAATTTTCAAGAGCTATTTCTCTTTTTTGAGGAGGACCACACACAAAAAAATCTGTATTTGTTTATTAAGGGGAGGGAGAGGGAAAGGAAGCAGAACCCGCACCAGGCCCTCCTCGCCGCAGCTCCTTGTCCGGTGGGGTTAAGGAGGACTCTGAGGAAACCCCGTTGTTTGGGGATTTCCGGGCGTAACTGCTATATGCACTGTAAGGGGCGGAAGGAAGGCGGCGGCGTGTGAAAGGCCCCTCACACTGGCCTCACCCTGGTCTGTGTCCGGGGCCCCGGGGCGGAGAAAGTGCCACTCCCGTTCCTGCCTCCTGAGAACGATGGGCCCGGAGAGCGACATGCCCAGCACGCTGGCGAAGATGCAAGTCACCTGTGACCGCCCTGGACGCCGGGCCTGGCCTGACGGGCTCGAGAGGGCATTGCTTATTCTCCGATCGGAGTGGCTGTCTTTGCTTTCCTGGGCACACAGCTGCATCTCTTGGAGCATGTCATTCGTTCTTGCTTTGCAAGATGTATTTTTTTTAAAGTTGTCTGCTGGTACTTGATTTTTCTCTGTTTCTCTTGAATCCCCCTTTCTTGTGTAATTTCTTTGTCTCACGCTGGAAGCTTTCCTCCAGCACCCGAGGACACCCAAGCCGCTCAGACCTGGTCGGAGGTCGTGGCCCCGGGCAGCGGGCCGCACTGATTGTCTGAAGTGGTGGCTGGCTTCGTTGGGGGGCCTTTCTCCTGCTGAGGGGCCTTGCTCTCGAGCTGGTTGGTGTCTCCAGAGGGAGCTGAGCAGAGGAGTGGAGGGGCCCACTGTCCAGTGAGTGAGCGTGTCCACCGCACCGATTCTCAGGGCCCACCCCCCACCTCACCGCCCCTCCAGAGCCAGAGTCTGGCCCCATCCTGAGAGGAACTCCTAGGGCCCCGCCCAGCCCACACTCAGCATTTTCTGGAGGATCATTCACCCACTGTGTCCATTTACTGTCTTTGTTCGGCATCTGTAACCCCAGGTCGACCTTTGGAAAGGTCCCCGCAGCCACTGGCGCAGCCTGTCTCCGGGCAGGAGCCCCTCTTCCCGCGGACGTCCAGGACTCCGAGGGTCTTTAAGAACTACGACAGGGGTGTTGCTCTCTAGGAGTTGGGTAACTTAACTTCAGGGTCTGTCCTGTTCCTGGAAGTGCCTGCAGCCGGGGCTCAGTTAGCTAGAGAACACATTGTTCGTTCTGGCCCTGCTGCACTTGGCCCTTGAGCGGGTGGGGGAGTGGGGAGGGGCTCCGGCGCTCGGCGCCATCGAAAACTCACGGGTCACTTCTAATCCCCCCACGACTTAACTGCTTTGAGCCGACTGGACATTGTCGTGCATGTTTTATGGCGGGAAATGACAGCACAGACCAGCGCCTGCACATACCCCCTGCCTTCCTGGCATACCTGTGTCTTAATTTTTTTGATATTTCTAGGCTATGCAGTTTATCTGTTTTTTTTTTCAAATTGTTGCAAATCTCAAAAACAATTTCCAACATGTTTACTGAAAAAATGTCTGAATGAGGGGCCCACGCAGCCCAGACCTGTGCTGTCCGGGGTCGGCTGTAGTCGGAAGCGGCTGCTTTACTTCTGAACTGCTTTTCCTCTGGGACTTGCGCTCTGAGACGCGCACGGAGGGCCTCTGGTTCCGTAGGAGCAGTGTGAGGTCACCTGCCCGGGACAGACAGGAGCACCCGTCACCCGCAGACCAGAGACACACTCAGAGCTGGCTTCATGCTTCCCGCCATCAGTGACCGCGGGGCATTTTAAGTGCAGTGTATGTAACAAGGTGTCCGAGGAGAGTGTCAGGCTCGGCTCAGTTCCTAGACAGCGTCTCGCCGAATTCTCACCACACCCTAGGAGGTGCAACGCCACCGTTAACTGCCACTTGAGAGGCTGATTTAGGGGTGACTAGCTTGCCGGAGCCGCGGGGCTGCGGGCGTGGCGGCCTCTCCCCTCCCAGGTTTAGTCCCGGTGTTACTCTGTTTACCCTTCCAGGCGTGGGGGCACCGGTGCAAAGCCCTTCCGGCTGAGCTGGTGCCTGACCCTACAGGACCCCTCCCACCTCACGCACTGAGGAAGGATGGGGGCCTGGGGCTCCCGCCAGAAAGTGGTTGATGTCAACCCACATGCTTTCAGCTGCTGAGCTCACGGTTTCAGAGCTGAACACCTAAGCGCGGTGTTAGCCGTCACCAGGAGGAACACTGACTGTGGGCTCTTTCTCTTCCTTGTTGCTGTCTGTAACCTCAGAGTGTCCAGGACTGTAAGGTCGTGATGGCAGCCACCTGTCAGGTGTTTGAACCCCCGGCCTCACTCCAACCTCCCCCCCCACCAGCCCCACACCGCCCCAGGCAGCCTGGATTCCCTGGCTCTCCCGCCGGCACCTGGCCGCTCGCCGCTGGCCCCTTCCCCTCCAGTCCGTCCAGGGGTTCCCTCCCGGCTCCAGAGAGCCCGCCACCCCATTTTTTACTTTAAAATGGGAAAAACAGTTACGTGATCTTAGACGTCAAACAAGCAGTATTCTCAGTGGTTATTCTGGAAGAATCGTACTGTAAGTAGGCACGTGGAGGAAGGTTTGAAGTCTTTTGAAGTACCTATCTGTGTAAAGTGACCCGTTTGGACTGTGTCTTTGGGTGGCAGTCAGGGTGTGGGTTCCTCGGGCGTCACCCCGGAGCTCCTGTGCCAGCGGGTCTCGGGCTGGCAGAAGTGCCCATCTCGCTCTTTAAGACACTGAGCCCGAGGACCAGGGGCGGGGAGTTCTGTGCCAGGTCATCTACGACCAGGGTGATTTCCAGAGAAGGAATATGGCATTGTTACGGAAATTTCCAAATGGAAATTTCACAGTTACCTACAATCTCGTTTTCAAGTCAGTCCTGGACAGGGGGTTCCCAAGACGTCCTCCTGAAAGCCTTCCGAAGAGGGGTCTCGCTCTGGAACCCCGACACTGCCCCTCCCCCCCCCACCCCAGGCCCCTGAAGGGACCGCCAGGTTTCCAGACCTCTGACCCGCTTCTCTCCCGCAGGGCCCCGTCATTTACGCACAGCTAGACCACTCTGGAGGGCCCCACAGCGACAAGGTCAACAAGTCTGAGTCTGTGGTGTATGCGGACATCCGGAAAAATTAAGAGAAGGCCCAGGCTGTGTCCCAAGCAAGAGACACAGTCACACTGGACTCTGGTGTGGAGACGCAGCCTGTCACCACCTGCAGCCTTGGCCGAGGACAAGCACATGGAGGGGGCAGAAGACGTGGACGAAGGACGTGTGTAAATATTCTATTTAATCCGCCGAGGCGCGGAGCCGGCGGCGCATGCCGAGGAGATGGTCTGAGTGCACGTGAACCCGAACCGTCTGGCCGCTTTCCGTCCTTCTCTGTGTTCAGGGTCACGAGCGGCTGGGGAGTTCAGCGGCATCCCTGTCCCCGTCTCCTTTGCCGGGTATGGACTGCCCTCGAGGAGACGTAGCCACCTTTTCGCGTCCCGACAGACATGGCCCTTGCACCCGGGGGCTGAACCAGGCTTAGCTGTTACCGTGGTCGGAGAGCGGAGACACTCTGAGGGACACACGCCCAGGGCGGCCTGTCACCCACCGCCCGCTCCGACCATGGGTGGTAGTTTTTAGGGGACACCCGTGAGCCATGCCATTCGGGGGCAGTTTGAGAAGTTCGGCTGATGTTCTTGCTCTCTGGAACACTGCGCATTTTCACCCTCCGTGCTGTGCACTTGGACTTGACCTCTTCGCCCCTTCCATGTCGGCGCCTGCGCTCATCGTAGCAGAGCAGCGTAGGTGGCGGCCAGAGGTCGGGTCTCTCTCAGCGCTTTGGGCCGATGCCATCCACACGTCCTCGGCGAGGGGCACAGGCCTTGCCTGAGGAGCGGGGCCGGCGCCTGTTAGACCCTTTGCAGAGTCCTCCTGCTGGAGACCAGGGTCCCCCACTGCCGGGGAGCGGAGGTTCCTTTCCTCCTAAGCCGGCAGAAACGGGGTCTCGAGGGGGCCGTCGGCAGGAGCCCAGGGCTCTCCCTGGGGGTCATCGTCCTTCCGAAGCGTCAGGCTTAGCTTCATGCTGCCTCCGGACCCCGGAGACCGGCTCGGTCTCTAGGGCGGCACACAGGGCTAGTACTTCCGCTGTGGGGATCTTCCCTTTTCCTGTTTGTTTGTTTATTTTGTTTGTTTGTTCGTTTTCCACGTTTGCCCTGTGAGTGGAAGCCGTGGACGACCAGACGAGGGCTCGGGTGTTGTCCCCAGTAACTCGTTCTGTCCCACTGGCAACCCCCACCCCCATCCGCAACCTGAAATTTCTCTTTTTCCCAGGGAAGGATGAGCAGAGCGAGATCACGAAACCCTTATTTATATGGGCCATTCCTCCACTTGCTGGATTACTTTGTAGTAAAAGTATTGTTTTAATTTAAAATGCTCCGAAAGCCTGCAGTTCCGGGGAGGGCAAGAGCATGCTGGGGCACGTGGGAACGCCCGTTGTTCTCCCCTTCAGCTTGAGGTCAGCCGTCAGCTGCTTCCTTTTCCTAGCGGGCGTCTGCCACCTGTGAGGGAGCCCGGCGGCCGAGCTCCAAGGGGACCCTTAGGGGACGGAAGCAGGAGCTAGCGTCCGGGCTGCCGGGAGGTGATAGGATAGAGCGAGGACGCAGGAGCTTCCCAGCCCTCCAGGCTGGGTACAGTCTTCGGCTCTCCGAGGGGCCGCCGCTCCTTCCCGTCCCGCTTCGGCCGACCCTCCCTCTCCAAGCTCCGGAAGGGGCTCCGCAGTCACACCCCTACATGGCGTGTCCTGCAGCCAGGGACCAGCTGGGCCGTGTGTGGCGGGAGGGAAATCCGCCGGGCCTGCACTCTCCTGGCTCCCGGGCCCAGAGCCAGTGAGGGATGCAGAGTGCTTGTCCCCAGACGTGTCCTCGGGGCTCTGGATCCGGTCCCCTCGCCCCCTGGAACTTCCTGCATCCAGGTTGAAAACAGGAGCGGCCAGAAGCCCTCTTGTGTGTGTGTGCGCGCGCAGGGGTGGGGCAGGGGCAGGGGCAGGGGCAGGGCGGGCCGTAGCACTGTCTGCACTCTCCAAACGGATGCAAACGGTGCTCTGGTGAGCCTCTATCTTCCAGGCAGAAAGGACACACCAGGTCGTGAGGCCAGGTGTGCAGATTCCGAGTGACGCTGCCTGACAGCCGCTTCTTACGAGAAAAGGGCGCTCTCCTCTCCCTCTTCCCCCCCAGGCCCTGTGAGCGCACTGTGCACTCCTGGTGACCCCAACAGTGAGAGCACCCACTTCTCCTCTCGCCTCGAGGACCAGAGCTGCCCCCGCCCCCAGCATCCGCAGGCACTCCCACACCCGATGCTGGCTGCCTCCTGCCTGACCTGTGACCTCCCCACCCAGTCAGCCCCGCGCCCCCCCGCCCCCCGTCCATGGGTCAGCACTTGGCAGAGGGCCCCCCAGCTGGCAGTCCCCAGCCACGGCCCTGGCTCTGGGACAAGCTCCTCTTAGGGAATGGCTCACACTTGGTTTGGCTTCCTCCTCACGGCACGCCACCTGCTGTGGGTCTTGGGGCCCTTCCTCCTGTGTCCCCGAGGTCCTGTCCCTGGCCACAGATGGCAACAGTGGGGCTGCTTCTGAATGGGAGGGTCCTTTCCACATCTCACGGGCAGAACGAGGCCTCGTGAAAGCACACGTGACTTCTGAAAGGCAGCACCCAAAAGCGAGGACTTAGAGATTAAATTCCGACCCCTCTGCCGCTGCTCAGTGGGACGGCATCTTGCTGGGGAAACCCACCAGGTCCATTATTTGTTTTCTTTGTCAATCGTTGTACTTTTGTGAATATTTTAATACATCTTTTTCAACAACTGATTTGTGTTGTGTGCTCATTTTGAATTAAGTAGAAAAAGAGCTGAAGGCCCTTTCATCCATCCCACGCCTGCCGCAGGGGCCTGCCTCCCTGGGCCTCGGTGGCACCGGCAGCCTCCGCCCAGGGCTCACACCCGGCGCAGATTCGTGGGTTTGCTCCCCCACTTCTGCTCAGGCTCTGCCCCAGTGCCACCTTCTGGGAGGGACCTCTGTCACGTGGAAAAGAGCAGCCCCGCCCCCAGCCCGCTCTCCTCAGCCCCCGAACCCTGCTGTTTTCCTCCTGCCTACGGACGGACGGACGGACGCACACGTTTGCTGCCCCTCCCGGAGCGTCAGCGCCGAGAGGCCAGGACTCGGCTCCTTGGCGCGCTGCTCTGTCCCCTGTGCAGGGGACAGCTCCCAGCTGGTGTCTCGCAGGAGCTCGGTCCGGGTGGGCCGGCCACCCAACAGACCTGCGTCGAGGGCCATCCGGGACTAAGCATAAGGAGACAGTGCACAGGGTGTGCACCCCAGGGAGCTTGCCACAGGGGGTGACGCAAGGCAACCTCAAATCGAGATGACTTAATAATTATGTGCTGGCCCTTGGCGTTTCCTGCTCTCTGCAGCACCAGGGGCATGCCTCTTGAACCCACTTTCAGAAAGACGGTGCCAGGCTTAAGGTGTAGGACTCGCAGGCAGGCCTGGCTGGCACCTGAGGCCTTGTTCTTACCCTCTCACCACGGAGAGAAGCCTCACTTCATCATCGGCACACATGGGTGCCGGGTGGCGGGCGCAGTGCCTGCCCCACGGGTCCTCCCTGTGCCCCAGGGATGAGGGAGGCGGCTGTCAGGTGGCAGAGAGACGGGGCCTGTGTGCAGCCCTTATTCTCGGGTCAGAGGACAGTACGGTGTCTCCGTCTGTCGAGAGCTGTACCACCAGAAATGTCTCACTAATCACACGCTGGACTCCTCCGGTGATCTGTGAACTGCAGGGACTGCTGTGCCTGTGGGCAAGCTCCTGCCTGGTGCCACTTTCTCCGCAGGGAGAGAAGGAGTGACCCCTGGCAGGGCCCCCAGGGCAGTGAGCTCCGGTGACCGCACCCACTGAGGGGCTCTGCGGGCTCTCCCGTCTGTGCGCATGCTCCCACACGGGAGCCAGGTCTTAGGGAGCTGCCTTCTGCTGCGGGGGGCTGTTTCCAAGCCTCCCAGGGACCGTGCTGGCTGGTGACACCCTGTTACTTCTGAGGGCAGCTTCCGGCCTGGGGAGCGCTTCCCCACTCAGGGCCGCAGCTGGCCTCTGAGCCCTCTAGGTGACTGAGGCGCGGATGGAGGGACAGACGGACGGACCGAAGAGCCAGGTGGTGTCAGGAGCTGACCTCCCGCGTCATGGCGCCCTTCCCCCCACTTTTTCCTGCGTATTCCAGATCTGTTCCTGTGAAGAACTTTCAACGTGCACGCCAGAATGTGGTGTGGGCGACCTCTCCACACCCACATCCAGGGACGGACGTCATCCATCCTTCTTGTCTTGTCCCTCTGTTCCGATGATGTTCACACCGAACCCCGAGTCGTGACAGTTTGCCACCACGTTCTTTGGGGCGCATCTGCTGAAGGGGCGTTCTTGTGTGTGACCATGATGTTTCATCGCACTTAAGGGAAACGCGTTAAAACCGCCTGTAAACAAACCATTCCTTCATGCCCTCTAACACCCAGTTCAGACTCAGATTTCCTTGCCGTTCCTTCATGCCCTCTAACACCCAGTTCAAACTCAGATTTCCTTCATACGTGGCATTTTACAAATGGTTTCTTCCTCGAAAGCAGGCGTGCCTGTTCTAAACACGAAGTTGGAGTCATGGTGCCCTGCAGTTTGCTTCTCCCCTTCGCACACCCGTGCGTGGTAGGAATGGGCCACTGGCTGTTAGCCTCCCCCTGCCCTGTCCCCCCACAGGGGCTTCCCTTACTCGGATGGACCGTCACCTCCGAGACCAGGTCCGAATCCCTGGGCACTCAGGCTGCTTCCAGGCCTCTTGTTTCTTTGCGCCACAGGTGACGCTGGAATAGTCATCTGTCCTTGTGGACTATCAAAGAAGCAAAGGCCAAGTGCAAGTCAAAGGCAGCCCAGGATGAGATAGGCTTCTTGGTGCCTTAGAAACGCTCAGCCCCCCGTCTGGGGCGGGGGTGGCAGCCACCAAGCCCAGTGCTCCTACTCACATCCTTCCTGAGGCCGTGGGGTGTGGGTGGGGGAGCTGTGGCCCTAAGCCTGGCTGAGACTTGGTTTGTAAAAACACAACTGGGGCTGGGAGGCCGGGGCCCGGGGGTGCTCTGGCACCTGCTGGGGCCTCAGCTCTGTCTACAAGGAAGGAAACCCACCGCTCTCAGCCTCGGGGATTCCCCCGGGAGCCGCTGCTTCCCGCTTCAGTTCTGCCTGCAAACAGGATGTGAGAACCATTGTCCCCTCCTGCAGGGGGCCTGGAGGAGCAGGCCTGTGGCATTCCAGAATGCGAGGAAGGGCTGGGTTGCCTTTTGACCTCCTTACATCCAGGAAGCGGAAGCCTGCCAGGTCGTCGTGTTTGCCGAGTTCACTTTGGAACCGGCCTTGCACTCGCTCCAGAGCGTGTGGCAGCCACGCCCCTGGTTTCCTGGCCCTTCAGGGCATTAAGTGACCTCTGGAGTCTGTACAGTGCCAGCTGAGGCTGGCTTGCTTAGGGCCTGAGGTGTCCCTCGCCTGATAAGGAGGGACTCCAAGGACCTGGAGTTTTGAATCCAGATCCATCCTCCTTGCTTTCTCTGACTTTGGAGAGAGTTTTTGTGGTGTTGTGTTATTGTTTTGTTTTGTTTTTTTTTTTTCATTACAGAGTTTCTTTCAACTAGATAAGAAGGCACATAAAATCCTAACTTATTTTGTAGGGAATCTCTTAGAATGTACGCTTGGGCCCAGAGGAATGTGGGACATCTTGCAAAGCCCCACCCTTGCTCTTGTGGCTGGAGCAGCAGGCCAGATGGTTTGCTCTGAACGCTTCTGGGTGCGCCGCAGTCAAGGCCCAGTCTCTCTGCCCCACAGGGCGGCCGTTGCCACGGGGAGCGGCCCCTGCCGAGGGGGACGTGTTCCTGAGAAGCTTGCTCGAGCGTCTCGGTCGCTGAGCATGTAGGACCTCGGGCACACACACAGGTGAGGCCGCCGGCAAGGGGCCCCCTGCTCTTGTCCTGACGCCGTGGGGTCCCCCAACACAGGACACCTCAGGACACGCCAGGCCCGGGAAGAGGGGGCTGAGCCGATGATCTCACGCTGGCTCACTGAGGCGGGGCTGCAGAGGAAAAGCCCGAGGGAGAGAAGTTACTTTGGAACAGAACGGCTTGGCTGGAAATGACGGGCATCCTTCCATGTCCTCTGACGAGCCCCAGGGAGAAAACGCCAGATTCAGGTCCCTGCTGCAAGCTGTGCATCTGTTTCAATTCCGGCTTTTAGAGGATGGCTCTTCCTAGGCCACACTGGGGCCTCCTCCCTGGCCGTTGGCAGGCGTTCAAGTCCCTGCAAAATGCAGTCCTTTCCTGTGAGGGCAGAGGGACCAAAAACAGAGCAGCCCAGCCCCCGGGTGGGGAGGTGTGGGAGGCACCTCGGCTCACTGTGAAGCACGCTCCGGCGGGCACCCTGGGAGCGCGGGGGCTGCAGGAGTGCAGAAGCCGCTCACTCACCTGGCCGGATGCGGTTTCTGCTCCACTGCCAACCCCTCTCCGCTCCCAGCTGTCTCGGCGCCCGCTGGAGAACGGGCCCTGGTCCATGTGCCGGGCTTCCTCGGCGGCACTTCGGGGCTCCTGCAGTCACAGTGCCACACGGGCCCCACGCAGCCACTGCAACGCATTTTCATTAAAATCACATCACACGTGAAATGCAGACCCTTGGCCACACTGACCACATTTCAAGGGCCAGCTGGGACCCGGAGCATGGACAGTGTGGAAAGGGACCACACCCTCTTCGTGGGAAGCTCTGTTGGACCACGCAGGGGTAGGGATGAGCCAGGTTACACCCACACGCTCGCAGAACCTCCTCACACTCCTCTCCCCTCGCTGTGGGGGTGTGGAAGGTAGGGGTGGGGTACCCCTCCCAGGGTGGTCCTGGGGACTGCCACTACCCAGGGGGTGGAGAGCACACACCCCATCACCCCGTCACTCGTGTGTACATCGCTGCCACGTCCCTCACACCGTGCAGCACCGGGTGCTGCTGCGAACCACACAGAGCTGGCACGGCCTTCATATGCTTCCCCCAGGCCAACCTCCAGGGAGGCAGAGCTAAGGGCGCAGAACCCGGCCCTTGAGGAGCTGAGAAAGGAGGCAGCCCCAGACAGACAGCGCCACGCAGTCACATGACAGCAGCTGGATGGGGAAGGACAGACTGCTGGGGAATGACCCGGACAGACTGATGGACTCAACCCACACGGCATGCTGAGAGAAGGTGTTTTGGGGGCCAGAGGATTTTGGGGAAACCCAAAAGACTCCGGTAGAGACCTTCAGTTGGAGGGACCAGCCCAAAGGCTGGGGTGGTCGCAGGACTGGACCTGGCGGGGAGCCAGGCCTGGAAAGCTTCACGCTCCTGGCGAGGAAACTGGGCGTCCTGAAGGCAAACAGCGGGATTTTAAGTGGAGGAACCAACAGGGGTCACAGGCCAGCCAGCTCAGCCTGCCCACGGAGCAGGGCGCACATCTGAAACCGAGAGGCGAAGTGACGGTGTGGTCCCTGCAGAGCTCGGGTGGGGGTGGAACCGGGCCTTCCGCAGACGTGGGAATGAAGAATTAACTTGAGATCGTCAGTTGAAACTGTTCTTTAATGGACTCATCCATTCATAATCCCTTTCTGAGCACTTACTTGGCGTAGTGCTGGACACAGAGCAGAGCCTCTGCCCTCTGCACGTTCCTGAACTCACTCAAAGGCTCACGTTTGGGGGGAAAGAAAAGACAGATCCTCACGCCTCCATTCCTCTCTGCTCCCGCAGTCTTCATGGATTGTCTGCCTTCTCCTAAAAAGACCTGCCGCCAGAATCTCCCTTCTCAAGTGGTGCTCCTGAGGACCTGATGCCGGGCACCTCCTGCAGGAATGAGGGGAGCGGCTCTGGAAGCGGGAGTGGTCCCAAGTGCCGCTGGCTGAGGCTGCGGGTCTGCAGGCAGAGGCTGGGAGAGGTTGACCAGAGGCTCTTCCCTGGGTGGCGGCCACTGCACAGAGCGGGTGCTGCCATCTGCTGGCTGGAAAGAGGATGCACCCATGGCCACCCCGGGGAATCACAGCCAGATGGGGAGGGAAGGGACCTCCTCACCACCTTAGTTTACGCCCCAGGAAACAGAGGCAGCGGCCATGTAACTGGCCAGTGGCACGGTCAGAGTTCCTATAAAGCACGATGCACTCATTGCTGGATTCAGGCACGTGGAAGGTAAAATCTTTAACCTGCCCTCAAGCCTTGCTCCCCTCTGCCTCTGTCCTCAGCATTTCTACCAGGGCTTGGGAGTCTTGTGACCACACTTCCAATGACAGCCAGCCCCCCACCCTCTGCCTCCAGCCTTGCCTGCTCTGGCTTTGGCCGGCCACAGGCAGTGAAAGGCATCTGTGAAGTTGTGGAGGAGGGAGGATCATATCCCCCCCACCCCGCTGCCCACCTGCCCAAGTACAGAACCAGAGAGATCAGGCTGTTGGGCGGCACAGCCGTGGAATCTGCTCCTGCGGGGCTCACATCGGGGCACCCAACCCTCAGCTCTCCTGGCCGTGCCTGGATCAACACACTGGCCCTGGGCCCTCAGAGGCGCAGACCTCTCTCGAGAGCAGCTCCCCACCTCCCCACGCCCCCGCAGGGGCAGCCATGTCCGAGGACGGCTCCGGCCAGCTGCTCCACCAGGGGAAGAACGCTATCGCCTCGTTAAAATGGAAGCGCACAGAGTCTGTACAGGGAAAAGAGACCCGCTGCTCATCAGAATCGCAGCTGCCCCCCACTCTACTTCTCCCTTCCTTCCGCAGCGAGCCAGCGCAGGAGGCCCGAGGACTCCGGGAGCCGCGGCCGGGCGCCACGAAGACGCGCCTGCTCACGTCTCGCCCGCACCCACCACGAGGAGAGTTCACAGTTCGCAATCCCGTGCTACCCAGAAAAGATCGAACAACTGGACATTTGAAAACAAACATCTTCCCTTTAATGGGCCGACCAGACAGGTCTCCGTCGCCGTGTCTGCCGCGGTGACGCTGCTCCTTCCTGGCCGGAGGGGACCCGTGTGGGCGGAGCCAGGGCGCAGGAGAGCCGGGCGCTGCGGAGTGGGCAGACCCTCAGCAGGGCCAGCCGGCCGCCCGCCCGGTCCGCGTGCGAACAGGTGAGGTTTGCAGGCGCCCCTGGAGGGTGCGGGCCACAGGGAAAGGTGAGTCACGGACGAGGCTTCCTAGACTCTCTGCTGCCTTCCAGGACACGTCAGAAAGGGTTGTCCAGGATGTTCACTCGCATGAGGAACTTGTTCCTCTGGATCTCATGCATGCTCACTTGGTTGGACAGGACCGCGTGCCACGACGGGAGGCCCTGCAGGGTCAGGGGCCACAGGTTCTCGGTCGGCTCGGCGCTGGAGTACCACCATTCCTGCGGGGGGGCAAGGGGACACAGGCCCAGTCGGCGCGCCTCGGCCACGGCAGTCCAGATCGGCCCGACCAGAAGTGGCCACACGTCGTCGGCCTTGTGAAGCCGCGTGAACCCAGACTACGGACACACGACTGTGAATACACACCTGGAACGTGCCCCTTCATCCACTTACTCCCCAGACCCCGGGTCTGAGGCGCCATGCTAGGTGCTGTGTGGGGCTCACCCTCTGAGACCGGAGAAAAGGTGTGCACACAAGTGCAATGCACACTATAAAGTGGGTGGGCCGTGGGGAGGGGCAGACCTTGCTCCAGGGATTTGGAGGGGAACCCCGTGGCACTCAGGAGGAAGAGGAGGTGCGAGTACCTGAGCTAGGGACACGTCCCCCCTCCCAGGAAGAGTCTGGAGGCCCACGGTGGCTGGCTGCCTGCGAAGCCTCTCCAGGCCCGGGCTCGGGGCCGGCCGCTGACGGCCGGCGCTCGCTCACCCTGCTCATGTTCAGCCAGTGCATCTCCAGCAGGTTCCCCTGGGCCTCGCAGAGCTGCAACGCGGTGTCCAGGAAGAGGTCGCAGTTCTGCCCGTCGCCCATGAGGAGGCACACGTAGGCCATCAGGTGGTAGAGCCTCGGGAAGAAGACGGCGCCCGTGATGTTCTGAGACACCAGGTGCTCCAGGTTCTGCAGAGAGCACAGCGCCAGGGGTCGGGGGGGGCCCGGGCCTCGGGTGCCCGTGGGTGGGTGCCTCAGCCCCTCCCAGCAACCACTCTGTAAAATATGTGTGTTCCTTTGATCACAAATGGAACTTGGCTGGTCAGAATGTAGGGAAAAAATGAAAAGAATAGCAAAAAGTGTGAAAATCACCTACAATTCCAGCACCCAGAAGAAAATATTTCTAATATTTGGTTACATACTTTCCCACTGTTTTACTTCTCATCCTTTACACACTCACATACTCACATTCACACAACCTCACCTACATTTGCACGCTCGTGGCACACCAACTCACACTTACAAAACCACATTCTCTCACACACTCTTACATACACACTCACACACACACTGACACACCCACACACTCAGTCTCACGCATACTCACACACCATCATACACTCACACACTCACACTTGCTCACACTGACACTCACACCACCACAGCTGGGAGCATACTGATCACACGCAGGGCACATTTTTTCTCACTTAGCATCCTTTTATGAATGTTTTTCAATGACTTGCTTCTTTTACATCCGGGCTCGTGAGTTCCAGTGTTGGCGGAGCGAGGCAGTGACACAGAGGAGAGGCTGGGCGCAGAAAAAAGCACAGGGGGCCGGGTCACACCAGGGAGAGTGTGCCCCAAGTGTCACCGTGTCAACTTGAGCCTGTCTGGGCCCTTCAGGAGTGAGGCCTCGGGTGGCCGGCTACTCCAGTTGATGAAAGAAGCGTCAGAAATTCGGGCTTTTAGAGCAGGAAACATCCCAGTGTTTAAATGTGTCACTCCTGACTTTACCAATCTTCTTTGTGAAGGCCATTCCGTTTTTATATACGTTACCCCGCCCTGGCTGGTGCGGCTCCATGGATTGAGCGCCGGCCTGCAAACCACAGTGTCGCCAGTTCAATTCCCAGTCAGGGCACATGCCTGGGTTGTGGGCCAGGTCCCCAGCAGGGGGCGCGTGAGAGGCAACCACACACGGATGTTTCTCTGTCTCTTTCTCCCCCCTTCCCCTCTGTCTAAAAGTGAATAAATAAAAAAAACTTAAAATTTTTTCTCCTAGCGTTCTGATGACACAAAGCTGAGATCAGCGCCTTCCCTGATACATTTCTGCGCTCCCTCCATTTCCTCCAGACGACTCCCCGGAGGCGCACCGCCGGGACCGCGGGGGCGCACGTTGTAAAGACCTGGGTGCATGTTGTAAAGACGTGGGTGCGTCTGGCCCGAACGCTCTGCAGACAGTCCACGAGAGGCCACACAGCACGCAGGCGGCCTGGGTCCTGCTCTCCAGAGGGGCGCAGAGACCCGCCCGTCCACAGAGCGCCTGGCCCGGCACCCGGCGGGCGGCCTCACCTTGAGCAGCTGCACGCCGCTGTCCTGGGCATTCTCGGCGCACTCCTCGATTTCCTTCTGCAGGTGCAGGACTTGGCACTCCATGAACCCACAGATGCCCTGGAAGTACAGCGCTGAGGGCGTCCTTCTTGGCACGAGGTTCTTAGCTTTGTTGAAAAATATCTGAAACATGTCCCAGTCCTGAAGTCGGGCATACCTGCACCGCCGCGGAAGAACAGAGCCGTCAGAGTCGCCCCGGTGAGGGGCGGACGCGCCGAGCCCAGCCTCTCGGGAGGTAGTCCCCGAATACGGGCGGGCCTCCGGGAGCCTGGCTGGTGGACATCAGGTGGCAGAGAGCAAGGAAAGGACAGGACGTTTCGATGGTTTGGGACGAATGGAATCCTCGGGAACTACTGGCCAGCACCACTCAAAGTGTGGGCCACGGCCTGGCACTGTCAGCCTCACATGGATATCCCTGAGACATGCAGGTTCTTTGACTCACCCAGGTGTGCCGGTCGGACGGGCCCTGGGGTGGGGGTGGGGCCAGTATCAGGGTCGATAAGCCCGCCCAGTGGTTCCAGTCCCCCCCACCGCCCCAGTATGAGGAGCAGTGGCCTGGTCGAGGGCTGTGGGATGCGTGCTGTGGGAGCAACGGAGTAGACTAAGCAATCAGGATGATTTCTGGACTTCAGGTTCCTTGACCTTTAACTCACATAGGCAAGTGAATTTGACTTTGAACGAATCTCTGCACTTGAACTGGCAAGGATAATTAAACTTTGGACTTTAGTTTCTCCCAAGGAATTTCAATAATGAGAGGCCTCTATTCAAATTCGGAGCAGCACTAGTTGGTGGCCCTTCTGCGGGAGTGTCTCCGTATTGTCATTCAGCCTCTTCCTGAAGCCTCTGAGCATCGGGCAGCATGACTGTGAACTTGATTGGAGGTGGGAAGTGGGACAGGGAATGATCCCCAGCCTGGGGCGTGGCTGTGGAAGGCAGGCAGTGAGCACTCCAAGCCTTCCCAGCCCACCTCCGTGAGGCCGAGGCCCCGGCTGCGGGCTTGCTGAGTGAGAAATGGAACAGGGTGCAGGATGAAGCCTCAGGCTCACTGGGGTGTGGGGTACGGGGCTGCCTCTTCCTCGGCCCTGAGCTTGCCTTTGAGGCAAGGGCCCTCCACAGCTGCCTGCCTCCCTGCCCTTCCCCGGCCACCCTGCCTCCTCCTCCTCTGAGGAGGGGTGTGGGTGGGAGAGGAATCAGGCAGGTGTGCCTCAGCACCTGGGCCTGGCCCTGCTGGTCCCGCTGTCCCCATGGAGGAGGACACAGCTTTCCAAACAGCCTGCTGCTGAGGGGGTCCATCTAAGCCTGGGGTTCAATGCCAGGAAGCCCACTTGCTTGCTGATATCAGCCACAGCCTTCCACATCAGCCCTACTAACAACGTTTTCCAGGATGATTAGGTCTTGGGGGTCGGGGGGCAAGTGGCGCTAGTTATCCGTCTCCCCCAGACCTCAACCCTCCTCAGAGGCCAGTGCTCTTTACGAACCATCCCCGGGGCACCACAATGGGACCCAGGCGGAAGGGGCACCAGTTGCCTGGGGTACAGCTGGGCCAGCATCCCCCTCCTGTCCTGGGGGAGGGGCATGAACTGGTTAGTGGTCCCCCAGGTGCCTCAGCATCAGTCCACTCTGACGCCTTCAGTCTGCCTTGGGTGTAATTTTTACTTTTGCTTTCTTCTCTCTCTTTTTTAATCTAGGGATTCAGCGTTTTCAGAGTTGGGGGTGAGGGGACGGGCTGCCATTGTTACCAGATAGCCACACACGAGTAGAGCCCCAGGAGGATCCCGCTTTGGAACTTGAGGATCCGGTGGTCCTCGTTGAGGCTGATGAAGCCCACACACTCGTCGAACGGCCTGTAAGTAAAGCCTGGGGGCGAGAGACAGGGCTGCTGGCAGGTGGGGTGGCTCCGCGGAGAACCACCCCCTGGGCCGCCTCCTCTCTGCTGTCCCAAGCACTGCCCTGGCCACGTCCCTGCACTGCCTGGGGTGGTCCAGCCCAGCTTTTGTGGACCTGTGTGCAGCCAGGACACACTTCTGTCATGGCGACTAGGCAGGCGCGGGGTTCCAACCAGCCCTCCCTGTCAAGCCCAAGGGGGCGGGCTCCATGCTACCCAGGACTTCTCCGTCCTCCGGCCCCCGCTTCCCCCACTGGCAACAACCCCTGCAGCCCCTTTCCAAATCACGTGGGGATGGCCAGGCCCGGCGTGGCCCCCGAGGTTTAATACACATGCTGAGGGCTGCCTGCTTGGGGTGGCCTGTGGGTGTCAGGGTTTGCCTTCTGAGTCCCCAAGAGGAGCCGGGGCCCAGGCTGCCGCCATCAGCTCTGTGGTCTTTCCTTCTCAACCTCAACCTCACTCAGGGGAGCCGAGCGAGTAAACGCCCTGGGCCAGGACACACGGTGGCACTGTCAGTCCCTGTCACGCATGTGCGCATTGACGGGCACCCTGACTGGCAGCTCAAGGCCAGCAGCTCCCTCCAGACTAAGTTCTTGAGACTCCTGGCGGGTCTCACAGTTGCCGCACCCTCCAGACACCCCTCAGCTCGCGACGCCGGCTGGCTCCTTCCCCACCCTACGTCTGCTTCTGGCCAGGAGCCTTGTGACAGCCGGAGCCCAGCCCTGGCCGCCGCCCCTCCGCCCTGCCACCCTGGCAGCAGTGCCGCCGCCCCGGTGCTCACAGGCCACAGAGCCGCACCCACCGGCATAGAGCATGATCTCCAGGCAGACCAGGTAGAAGAACGCCTTGCTGAAGACCTGATCCTCGGTCACGGCCAAGTCCCACAGCCACCCCAGCACCTGGATCATCAGCTTGTACCTGCAGCAGCCGGAGGAGAGCGTCAGGTTGGGCCCTGGTCCTGTCCTGGTCCCACCTGGTAATTCAGGACCAAATGCGACCCTGAAACTACAAGCCCGAACTCTCCAGGTGGCTCCCAGCCCACTCTGCACTTCAGGGGCCTCCACGCCAGCGTGACCAGGACTGGGACGCTAGGACTGGCTGCCAGTCTCCGGGCATTGCTTCCCCCAGAGACTCGGCCCCTTCCCTCCACCGGGCAGAGGTGGAGGCCTGATTGCCACAGTGGGGTCAGCAATTTGACCTTCTCCGGTCACTGGCCAGAACCATCGGATGAGAAAGGCTACGTGGGGTCAAGTTCTGGGAAAAGAGCATGGTTTCCAAAGGCTGACTGATTACCAGTGACATTGTCCGTCTTGCTGTGAACGTCCCTCCCCAACCTACCCTGCAGCCAGTGTAAAGTGAGGCCAGAGGACTCACTCCTGTGGCCTCCTCCCCCATCCGGGAAAAGGCTTGAAGACGAGTACCTGGTTTTCATCAGGAGACATTTGCTGAGCCAGCAGAGGACCTTATACTGCGCATTGGGGTTCCGGAGCAGCGCCCACATCTTCTGGGCCCGCGAGCCTGTAGGGAATACGAGTCCGGGGTACCCCTGGGTGTCGCCTGTGTCTGCACGTCCCATCCTGCTCAGCCAGCCCTTACCTAAGTCGATGGCCAAGTCCAAGTGACCCATGATGACCTTGATATAGCCCAGCGCGTCGGCCACGTACGCCACGATCCCACTGCCCACGTCTGTCATGGGGAGTCTGAAGATCCGCTCCATGGCCAGGACCTCATACTTGAGCCACACATCCTCGTGGCCGGCCACCTGGCAGTGCATTGAGTACTCCAGGTAGGCCTTAACAATCTGCAGCGGCCGGTAGGGGAGAGAAGGGGCAAGACTGAGATGGGACCCTAAGCGATGTCACCCGTTGTCTGCTGGGGACCAGGGCCAGCAGGCCAGCTGGCTAAGCCGTGGGTTTCAGTACCGAAATTAAGTTGGGTTTCTGCCACCACTTCACCAATTCACCCAGGACAAGCTTGTGGGTCCCTCTTGCCCACAGAGGTCTTAAGCAAGAATTTTAATTTTTGTGGAAAAAAAAAAAGTGAGAGCTTATATATGCAGATACATGACCGCATAGCAAAAAGCCTGGAATGGGGTGGGGGGAGTGGTGGGGGGAAATGGAGACAACTCTACTTGAACAACGATATAAAATGTGGGGGAGGGAGAAAAAAAATCCAGGAGGGAACGGCCCCCAGGTAGAGGCGGTAGGCACCTCCTCGGGTGGACGGGGAGGGCGGGGAGGCTGGGGAAGGGGGAGAAGAGGGACTGCACTCTTCACTCCCGGCTCCCCTGCGATTTGCGATGTGTGATTTGTCCTCACGGGCACGCGGGCACGAGTTGCTTTTGCAGCTGGACCGGATGAAGAGGGCCGGCTGCTTTTGAAGAGCGTTTGCCAGGAACGCCCCCAGAAGGGAAGGAGCGCCCCAGGCGGCAGAGGACCAGAGCGGCTCCCGGGCAAACGAGAAGCACAAAGCGCAAACCGGGGGCGCAGCCTGGACGGGGACGGAGGGGGTGTGGCCCATGTCCCCGGTGTGGGGGGGCCGCCAGCAGAGCACCAGGAGGTCTGGTCTTGCTGGCGGTCAGAGCCACGCGGGCCGCCAGGTCCTGGAAATGCTCTCGTGTTGGTCCTTGACGCTTGGCTGCACCCACAGCGGGGGCATGAGGATGCCCGGGGAGCCCCCGCCCTGCTCTTCTGCCCTCATCATGGCTGGCTGGCTCCTCGGCGGCATCTTCTGGTTCCAGTTTTGGCATTTGGCCCCGCCTCCCCCACACTTTACAAGGGGAGAAGCCTCCAATTCCAGGAGAAGTAGAGCAAGGTGTTCAGAAAACGTTTGACAGGCGCCTACGAGGTGACAGGCGTCGGGCTGGGAGCTCAAGGCCGTGAGGACAAGGCACCTGCCCTCATGAGGTGTGCAGGCCGCCCACGGAAAAAGGAGCAAAGACAGAAACCGTCAGACGGGAATCAGCCCCTCAGACAGGGTGACCGGCTAGACCGCGAGCGGGTAAGGCGGGCAGGAAAGGCGTCACTGAGTAGGCGGCCTTCAAGCTGGGGAGCACAGAGCCCAGTCAAGGTCAGGAGACGACACCCCAGGCAGGGAGAACTGCCGGGACAGGGGCCTGCGGCGGGATGGAACGCAGGTGTCTCAGGAACCCGGAGCAGCGTGTGAGTGGCTCCAGGCCCTAGGAGAGACTGGCCGGCCCTAGGCAGAGGTCCAGTGTGACGGGCCTCACAGATGCCCACGCATCCTGGCCTGCTGACGGGACTTCACGTGGGAGCTCAAGCCTCCGACAGGCACGCCACTCCCCAGCTGACTGCTCCATCACTGAGGACTCCTGGGAAGAGTTACTTCCCCAGGGGAAACCCTGGCTGGATGGACTTTTATAAAGGAACCAGGCCACTCTGCCTAAATGAGCTGGATTTAGCTTAATAATTGCTTGACTTTTTGCTTGATTTATTTAGTTCGTTTTAGAGAGAGGGGAAGAAGAGAGGCGGAGAAACACCAATGTGAGGGAGAAACACCTGTCAGCTGCCTCTTGTACGCACCCCAACCAGGGACTGAACCCGCAACCCTGGCGTGTGCCCTGCCTGGGCATCGAACCAGTGACCCTTCACTTGCAGGACGACTCCCAACCCACTGAGCCCCACCGGTCAGGGCAGTAGTATCTTGATCTTGTCTCCTGGAGTTTTCGTCATCGAGTCAAAGACTTCCCAGTCTATGTCCTGGACTAGTGGGTCTCCCAGTGTGGTCGCCGGGACCCTTTCAGGAAGGGCACTTGGAGGTCAAAGCTTGTTGCATAAGATCAAGGCATTATTTGTGTCAGGAAAAACAGTAAAAGATCAAAATGAGCCAAAGCAAAAAAAAAAAAAAAACCCAGCAGCTTAGTGGGTGTCCTGTCCAGCCCTCACCGTCATGGCCCCTGCCTCTCACTGTCTCCGGGCCGTGCAGCAGCCTGTCTGTCTGGCAGTGTAGAAAACTGACAGCACGGTGCGTGATTCTTTTTCTCGGAAATGTAAACGCTTCGGGGGAACTCACGTGATCACTGCCCTTGGACTACAGGATTTTTGCATCCATGCAAACGTTCAGTTCTCTTTGGAACCGGTGGTTCCCCCAGGGAACAATCTTGTAAAGTCTTTGACACGTGAGTCATGACTTTAGCTTTTTGAAAAGAGTTCTCCTTTTCCACCTTCCTTTCCACCTCACTTCCTCCCAGGTATCGAGAAGCTCCGGGGGGGGGGGAGCGCTGTGAGGGAGCGAGGGCAGGAGCAGAGAGAGGCTCTGTCCCCTGCAAAATCAGCATCGGGGGATCTGCCAAAACCTGCGACGGGCCACTCTTCTCACTGCACTTTTTGTTGGGAGAAATAGAGCTTTTTTCCTATGAAAATGTTGACCCTGTCAATATGTAATAGATTTACCACTTTTTAAAAATATTTTTAAATACGTGGTTTTGTTTTTTTACCAGAGAGTATCAATAGACACAACCCATGGAAGTGAAAGCTGGCCAAGGTCCCTGACAATCACTGAGCAAGGACAGGGGCCCTGGGGCCGGCGTGCAGGGGAACGGCTGGCTGCGGGGCGGCCCAGCCGGGGCTCACGCTCTGTCCGCGGGTCCTCAGTCCCAGCGGGCGCTCCCTGGGCTCTCCTCCCCAAGGGAGGCGCAGACACCCAGGAGGCAGCGACAGTAGCACCCTACCTGCAGGTCATCCTGCATTTCCAGGGCAGCGTTCATGCCCATCAGAGCCGCCAGGTAGGCATAGTACTTGCAGTGAAAGAAGTAATTGAGGTTGTAGATCTTCCACAGCAAGGAGAAGCAGGTGGTTTGCTGGTGAAGTTCCGCCAGCCTCTTCTTCCTGCGAGAGAGGGTGTACTCAGGGTGGGGCTGGGTCACAGAGGCAGGGGACGGGGGCGGCACGGCCGCGGGGCGCAGGGTCCAGGCCCACCGAGGTTCATGAAGCACATTTTCTCCACTGCAAAACAGGGACCATCATACCGAGACTGGGTGAGGGTGAATTAAGATGATTTACGTGCATCGGCCATCCGGTCATTGGTATTTACGTGACGCTACTTAAAAAGCACACTTTTATCATTCAGCCACATCTGAGTCTGATGACAGCCCAGTAAGAAAGGGCAGAATAATCGCCATTTCACAGATGCTGAAGGGGAGACTCAGAGAGGTTAAGTTATTAACTCCAAGTCACACAGCCAGAATGGTGTGGTGCCAGGACCCACGCGGTCCACCCCCAGCCTGGCCTATCGCTCCCCCCCTCCACTGCACGCTGCTCTCGGCACCCAGGTCTGGGCAAAGTGGAGGCGCTGGCCGCCCCCGACAGCTGCATTCTGCGGCAGCCTGCCACCTCCCCCAGACCCACGTATGGAATCCGGACCCCGAAGGGTGTGGGTATCCACAGGGGAGGCCTGTGGAGAGTGCTCAGCTCTGGGGGCGTGGCCTCCAGGAGGGGGTTGGTGCTCTTGTGGGAGACCCACAAAGCCCCCGCCCCTTCCGACACGCAGGACACAGCGAGAGGTCTGCTGCCCCCAGAGGTTCCTCACCAAGTGTGACCCCCTCCTCTCGGCCGCCCAGCCTCCAGGACTGCCATGGGGTCTCTCCTCAGGGCAGAGAGAACCCTGCTCTGCCAGCCCAGCCCCTTACCCTGGTGGTGAGCTCTGTTTGGCCTGTTGATTCATGTAATGAAGGTGTTTGTTTTTCTCAATGCGGGTGTGGAAAAGCACGGAGATCATGTTGTAAGGGAAGGGCCGGTCGAGGAGCTTCAGGGCCTTCCTCAGCATTTTCTTGGCCAGCACCATCTGGCCCATGTTGAAACAGACCTGCGGGGCGAGGGGTGGGAGCCACGGTTCTGGGCTTCAGTGGTGTGTCCCGAGACACATCCTCCTGGGACGCTCCTCGGAGACACCTGTTCCTGGCCCAGGAGCCTCCCCTGGGCTCCACGGGCGGGGCTGACCACGTGTGCGTGCAGAAGGAGGGTTGGGTGGCTGGCATTTAGCATCTCGGGTGCCTCCCCGACCTCAGAAACGTCTGCCCACTCGTGTCCATTTTGGGGGCTGCTAGGAAAACATTTCATAGAGACACCCGGACGAGGGAGGTCTCGCTGCTGGCCGGGGCTGGTGAGGAGGTTTGAGAACCAGTGCCTGGAGTCCTGGGGTTCTTGGATAGGACCTGGGGTGGGGTGGGGGAGGATGCACAGAGTGCAGGGCTGGGGTCTGCTGCCTCTGTGTGCAGCCCCAATGGCAAATCGCAGAATACGCAGGCTTTTCACGGGCTCTTACCTGGCCTTTGAGGCTGTAGAAGGTGGCAGACTCAAAAACGTGGCTCTGAGACTTATTGTTCTTGAGTGTCTTCAGCAGCCTCTCCCCCTCGTTCAGGTAGGTGTACGCCTGCAGGGATCACAGGTGTGTGGTGAGCAGGGGTCAGGCCCTCAGGGCCCACCGCCCTGGATGCCCCAGGAGGGCAAGAGCCGGAGCTGCTCTGGGTACCCCCACCGCCTCTGCTCTGCCCCTGGTGAGAAAGGGCCTCTAAACCCTGGACGGAAACTCAAGGGCAACGCTCTGCAGGAGACACAGGCTGCCTTCACGTCCATCTCTGTCCACTCGCTGCAGAGGGCGAATCTAGCAACCTCTTTGTCACGTCAGTTGCCGTGCCTAAAATTTTTCCCGGGCCAATGCCACCTTTGAGTGATGTCATCCCAGCCTCCCTGATTTCCGACCCTGCGCTGGCAGCCCCTGGCTCACCCCCACGTCCACAAGGAGCAGCTGGCCCCTGTGGTGGGGTGAGATGGAACCCTCCCCATGGCCCCCCGAAGGGCCATCTCCGGGAAATGGGGGAGGAGAGTAAGGCCCCGAGCACTCCCTGCCTTCACCTCTCACCTCCCGTGGCGGTGTTAGATAGGAGGGTCCGGGCACTGGGGCCACCGAGGCACAGTCCGCCTTGGAGAGTAAAATAAGGTGAAGCCCCGTCCCCAAGTGTTTCGCCCAAGGGGCATGAACGGGGGTGGGGGCGGGAGGGAGACGTGAGTCTGCAGCCCCCCTGGTCCTGCCAGGTTCTCTCTGGGGGGGACGGGTGCCAGTGGCACATTCTGGAACCTCGCTGTGAGCTCAGCTTTCAGTCACCACCTTCCTGAGCACCCACCTCACCCCGCCTGAGCACTCCCTGCAGGTCTGGCGAGGTAGCCCCGGGGTTCCCCACACCTTTCCTTCCTGGGGCTCCCTGGCCTTGCCCCCCATGTCCCACACACATGAGTAAAACGTGCCGTGGAGACTTTCATTCTTGACGCAACTACTTGAGAGAACTGGGGCTTGCTGACATTCGTCATGGTCTACATTGTAAATTTTACGTCTGTCTGAGGTAGGAGGGTGGGTCAGGCTGCTGTGAGAGACAGGAGCTGTAGAACACAGCCGGGCGGGGCGAAGGACTGCAGACTGCGCCCCCACCGGGGGTGGGGTGGGGGGGCACTTCCTCAGGGGGGCTCCTGGCGGGTGAGCCCGGCCAGCTGCTCCCTGAAAGCTGGCCTAAGGCCAAACTCGGAGAGAACACAGCAGCCCCAGCCCCAGCCTGACCCTCTGGGAGACGGACCTGCAGCAGAGCACCCTGCAGCCCTGACACATCTGCCGTCCAGAACCCCATTTAGCCTCACGCAGCTTGGTGCTTCCCGGCTTGCTCCACCCTGGCTCCCCCTCACTCCCTGCTGTGTGTCGGGACCCCGACATCCGAGGGACTGTGGCCTCATCCTGGAGAAATGAGCACCGGGGCGTTGGCAGGCAGAGGGTGCGTGTGAGAACTCGGTGCAGAAGACCTAAGTGGGCGAGCCTCTTCGGAGGCCACAGCGCCAAGACCAGATTTGCTCTCATCCAAAGACCCACCAGTATTTGGGGATGACAGAGGGCAAAGGCCATGCGACGCTGCTGAGGAAGACTCTGGGGGACCGGAGCACTGACGCCAAGCGTCCTCTTGGCATCAGTTTGGGGATGACCTAGGCACCCTGCCCCCCGCCCTCCATACAGGTAGACAATTCGTGGCAAGTCTCTACAGGTGGCGGTATTTTCAATGACACGGAATGCTATTTGCAGTTTGTTCAAACTTTTTTCCCTCAATCTTGTGTCCTTTCCGAGAAATCCCATTTTCAAAGGAAAGGGGTGCTGGCGGGAACCGAGGGCCCGAGGGAGTAAAAGGCCCCCTGGGCCAGCCTCAGAGGCATCTCGAGGCAGGAGGAGGGCTGGGCAGGAACGCTCACCATGTAGTTGTCCTTCAGGATGAGGTACTCGGACGCCGTCTCCAGGAAGTAGTACAAGGCCTTGCTGTTTTCTCCCAGAGCCAGGAAGTGGTGGGCCAGGGGCATGACGACCACCTCCAGGATCTCCTCGCACTGGCACGACTCCAGCGGGATGATGTCCTCCTGGGACGGGCTCATTTTGGTTATGATGACGTCAAAGAAGCTCAGGATCTTTTCCGTGATTTCCTCGGAGCTGCCCGAATGCAACAACAAACAGGAGTGACGATGGGCAGGTGCGGCATAGCTTTTGGCATGAAAACATCTTCAAAGATGAAGAAAAGAGCGAGACACGCCGGCCTAACGCAGACGCCACAGACCGCGCTCCCACGCACACCGCGGAGGCTCTGGGCTTGTGCCCGAGGGGCCGGAGGCGCTGGCCAGACCGAGGGCCCGGCTGTCTTCGGAACTGAGAGAGGAGCGTGTGCGCTCTGCCCCTCGGCTGTCACACGTGCCCGTACCTGGAATTTTGCGGGAAGACCTCCAGCTTTCCTGGAATCTCTATTCTGGAAAAGTTAATCTGTTCTTCAGCTAGAAAATAAACAAATGAGTTGAATGGGTCGTTGAAACACTCTGTCCAGCACTGGTGGCTGGTGTTCAGCGAGGAAGGGCAGAGAACCCTGGATTTAAAACCTTCGGTCTAACCCATACTTCAATACGCTAGAAAATTCCAGAATGATCTTCCAATAGGAAACAAAGGAGGAGGGTGCCCTCTGGCCACCCCTCCAGGCGGGAGAAGGAGGAGTCCAGCGCACCCCCTATCGGTCAGTGAGGGAGACAGGGCCGGAGCCTCGGCCCACTGGCCGCGAGGCGGACACGTTACTGCAGAGGTTGTTTACTTTGAAAAGGGATGGTCTACGTGCCTCGTCATCACCTTCTCCCAAAGGGCTTCTGTGGGCGTCCGAGCTCCCACAGAACGACTGCCACGGACCTCCACGCAGGCCTATCTCGTCATCCTCATCGGTCGGCGAGAGGACTGAGTCACCCTCCACCGTCCGCCCCAACTGCCACCTAGTGCATCTCAAGTGACCGGAGCTGAAGACATTGATTAGGCCTCCATCCTCCTACTGACGCCGCTCCCACCAGGGTTACCTGTGGCCACCGTGTTGCTAAATCCTAAGGTTACATCTCCGTAACCCTTTTCCTATGACGGCCTGGTCCCTACCTGGCCTCCGGGTCCCCCGCCCCTCGGGGCCTTCCCTCCCTGGCTCCCACTCCTCTGCCGACATTCCGAATGCCAGGAAGCCTCAGTTATGTCATGGACTCCCTTCTCCATCCGAATTTTTTCCTTGGGAATTTCATCTGCCCTTGACTTTCAATTCCATAGAGATGTCCACGACTTTAGGCTGTTCACCTGGAAGGCCTGCCCTGTGTCCTTCCCCGTGGATCTGTGAACCCACCCTCCCATCCTCGACCCCACTCCAGGGGCAGTCACGGGCCCTCAAGGGGGGGAGGCCAATCTTCTCTGTGCTTGGCTGAGTCCCAGGAACACACCCAACTCGGGCCAAGATTATGAAGGCAGCGCCACCCTGGGGGCTCGGGAGCCTTGCGGGTTCTCACCGGAGAAGTCCCTTCCCAAATCCTGGCCCTCCCCTCGCCCTTCCTCACGTTTATGTCTCTAATCTGCAGGAGGGCTCCAAGACTGGAACCGATTCTTGGCCATTTTCTTTGTGAATCTGGTTATCTGTCTATGCACCCCCCTTTGGTTCGCAGCATCCATTGCATTTTAATGCTTGCTACCAATTTCAGTGTCAACCTCATGTTACACACACACTGCCTTTAAAACAATAATTAAAAATGTAATTCCAATTTTTCAAAGCTGTAATGCATGAGGGGAGATGTAATAAGCAGCAGCGATAAGCCCTAGACTCAGCTGCAAGGACAGTACGTCCCCTTGACACCCTCCCTGCCCCAACGAGACGAGACTACAGCTCATGTCTCGTCATCTTTGCGCCCAAGAGGGACTGGAAACCCTCACGGACAGACTCTACATGTTCACTCGAAGGCTCTGAACCAGATCTCTCTTTTTGAAAAGGGAGCTTGGCAGGGCGAGTGCAGTGGCAACGGTAGGCATGAGCCACAGGGCAAGGCTGCTTCCTCTCGGATCAAGTCCTGGAAGAGGACGGAGCGGGAGCCGCCCCCTCGCTCTCGGAGTCACCCTGCTGCCGCCCCTGTGCACCGCCACCGGGCTCCTCAGCCAGGATGCCCTGCAAGGCCAGCCCTGCACACTGGGGACCTCAGGCGTAAGGCACACAGCACAAGCCTGGCAACTAATTGACCTGGGACTGAATAAACTCTGTCACCTGTTCTATGGCATCTCACAAGTTCTTTAATCTTCCAGAACCTCAATTTCCCCGTGTATACAATGAGAATGACCTTCCACATTCAAGGGTTGCTATGAGGATCAAGTGAGAATGTGAGTCAAACAGAGAATTAATAAGGACTTCTTTTGTACCTTCTATGTGCCAAGCACTTTAGGAACATAAATTTCTCCCGTTTTTAATATCCTTATGATGTGGACTCCTCGCCTCGTAGCTTCCACTTTCCCAGCAGCTTCAGCTGTAATCCCCAAGGCCATCAGCTAGGGCTGCCCACAAGCGAGGGCTGGAGTGGGTGTGGCTGTCCCGAGTTCACCGTCCTTGAGGCCTGTGGGAACTGAGTCCCTGGGCCCTTGAATCCCGCACCCCTGAATCCTCCACTGGGGTTCCCCAGGTCACTTGACTGGAGGCTTGTGTTGTCAGTTTGTCACTTTGTGACTTTTGCTTCCTGGGTGGCCTTGGATTCCTGCCCTGAGCCTGGCGCCTGCTCCCCGGGGCCCTGATCTGCTCAGCCCTGCACAGTTCTCTCCCACACATGTCCTCCTCCTGCCGAGCCTGCGTCCAACTAGACCGACAAAGCAACATTCTCATCCCCTGGAGGACCTTGGCCTTGCTCCCACTTCACCACGTCAGACCCCACCCCCTGTGCCTGGTGGGAATTCCGCTGGCTCAGTTTGACCCCTTTGGACCGTTCACCGTGAACTGTGGCCACACCCCATTCGGCCAGAGTCTTTACCCCCAAAGCCCCACTGACCATCTCTCGGAGATACTGCTGCTGGCAGACTCCACCATCTGAAGACCGCAGCCCTTCCCCGAGTGCCAGCTCTGCTGCTGAAGCCTCGTCCCTCCCTGTGCCCAGGCCCTCGGGGGACGTGAAGCCCTCGCACCCACAGGGATGGCCAGGACTCATCACAGAAGAAGAACATTTACGTTTGAATTCCTGAACGTTAGCCATCTTCCTGATGGAGTCCATGTCCAGCGAGTTGAGCCGGATGTCCACCGTGAAGTGGTGGTAGGGGATGAAGTCCCCGCCGTGGCAGTGGTCGCACTTGTGCGCCCTGTCTTCCAGGTAGCGGGCGCACTTCAGGTGCATGTCCCTCTTCTGGTCCTTGAGCCACAGCTCGTAGGCGGTCTTCTGCATCATGGGCCTGCAGAAGCGGATGATGTGGCACTCGATGACCTCGTTCTCCAGCTCCCGGAGCTCCTCGTCCACCTGGCTGGCTGGGGCGGGCGGAGGGCTGGTCAGCGGGGGGGCCGGCTCTCGGAGGGAGCCGGCCCTGACCCGAGGGGAGGCGCGGGCTCCTCCCGGCCCTACTCACCCATTCCTTCGGTGGGCCTCAGAGACAGGGAGCGGAAGTTCACCTCGAACGAGGTGGCGTTCTGCTTCAGAGACCGGCAGAGCTCCTTGCCGCTGCGGAAGCAGTCGAAGATGCCGCACTCCACCAGGGCGGCCAGGGCCTTGATCATCGTCTTCATGTTCCAGCAGGGGAGGGTCTCGAACAGCAGCTCGGTGGTGAAGGTCAGGCCGATGATGGCCGCGCATCGCACCAGCATCTGGTGGGACAGGCTCATGCTGTCCAGCTGCACCAGGGAGATTTCTGCGGGCGCAAAGCCACACGGCGGGGACCGGTCACCGTCTTCCTCAAACACCCCCGGGAGAAGGACAGCCGCCCCACCCTGGGGCGCTTCCGCACAGGAGCCCCGCCCAGCGGAGCCCAAAGAGGGCTTTGCTCCGCACCCGCTTCCCAGAAAGTGCTGGTGCAGAGAGCGCCAAACGTGCAGGCGCCCGGCACCGCAGCCAGACGGAAACAAGGCCCCGGTCAAGGTGCTCTGAGCTTGCGTGGAAGTGCCACAGGGTTGGCGAGGGGAGGGGAGGCTGCGGGGGGCCACAGTGGCCCGGAGGAGCCGGGCCTGCCCTCCACGTCCCAGGCTGACCCTGCCAGCCGCTCCTTTTCCGTCGTCTTCCCTGGAGGCTCTTTCTTCTGGACCCTCCTGGCTATCCGCCTGCCCACGACCCGACCCCTGGAGGTTCCTTTATCCTCGTGACAGCCTTAGCCTCTCTATGCTCAGGACCAAGTG
This sequence comes from Tonatia bakeri, assembly GCA_004024845.1. NCBI lineage: Eukaryota > Metazoa > Chordata > Mammalia > Chiroptera > Phyllostomidae > Tonatia > Tonatia bakeri. Next base: position 96,389 of record PVIA01005898.1, read on the forward strand.
CCAGAGGCCCCCGGCACCAAGCCAACTCCTCCTCTAAACCCTCTGTCACAGCTCCCATGGGCCCTGGCTTCTTGACCAGAACGCCTTTATGTCACCCTCATCAGGGACAAAATGAGCGCTTGTCAGCTCGTCCACAGAACACTCTAGAAGCCAAGCCAGTCCACCTCGCCATGTCCACAGACACAGTGAATGGAAACACAGGAGGGAGCGGGTGCTGTTTTGGAGACCAGGAGCCCTCGGCCTCCCTCGGCCTCCCTCCCAAACACGCAGCTCTTCACAGACGGCGGGAATGGGGGCTGAATTTGGACGAGGACGTGGTTTGAAAGTTGTTTTTCCTTAAAGAGTAATGGCACATCTCTGATATAAGTTCCCTGCTTCGTCATTTCTTATTAAAGTAGACGGCGGGAAAAGTTTCGGTGCTCCGTTTCCTCGCTCATTCCTTGGTTTCGGTTCAGTCGGAAACGCGCCGTGCCTCCTTCCTTGGCCCAGTTGGAGAAAACTTTGTTCAAATCAGATGCCACCACACGCACAGGGGAAGGCGGCTCCCGACCAGAAGCAGAGAGGCCCAGCCTCCCGGGAGCCTCCCTTGGCCGGAGCGGCAGGAAACAAGCATCGCAGGGGTCACGACCTTCCTGTTTCCTTTTCAGACATTCACCCGGTGGAAGCAGAGGGGTGTCTAGGTCCCGGACCCTGAGCGCCGGGTCAGGCTCTCCGCACCTTTCAGCGAGGCTGGCGGGGACAGGTTCTTCAGCCTGACGCCTCTGGCCAGCTTGCAGATCTCCTCGCTTCCCTCCTCGCCGCTGAGAGTGAATCTCTTCAACTCCTCCGTCGGCTTGGCCACGTTCTCTGCCGGGGACAGAGGGAAGGAAAGGGCGCAGTCGGGGGTCTGGCATCGCCCGGACTTTCCCGTGAACTGGGGGCGGGTCTCACGCGAGCAAGAGCAGGCCGAGAGGCGTGTTGGCACCCCGAAGAGCCAGGAATACCGTGTTTTAAGTAAAACTGATCTATGGAAATCTAAATTTACTCAAAAGATGTTTCGTTCCCCTCTCCAAAAAAATAAATAAATAAGCAAAACGAACGGGAGTCTTCCATAGTACAGGCGGTTTTATGAAGGTTAGGTGCAAGGATTACCCGGATGCACCTGATAACACGTAACAACACACATGTTCGTGCAGGTTCAGGTGCTCACGCCCCAATGCGAACAGGTTCATGGGGAGGGGTCTGCTGCCCACGACGTGGTGAGCGTCAGAAAGGGACCTCGGAAACGGTGAGGTTCAGATAGCAGACCTGCCTGGTCGTGTCGTCTCCTGGCACGCCGAAGTGCCACGCTCTCGCACCCTCTGGGGTGTCAGGCCCCTCGGCCTCTGACCCAGATGGGAAGCAGCCCACGGCAAGGCCCATCCGGCCACCGCCCGAGCCGGAGAGAGCTCAACGGTGGGCACTCACTGAACAGGTTCTTCCAGGTCACGTTGGCCTTCTCCTCGGACTCCACCGGCTGGAAGACGAGCACCCGGTGCAGGTCCAGGTTCTTGAGCAGCTCCTCGCAGTAGAAGGGGATCCCGCAGCTTCCCTCCACCAGGTACCTGTCGAGAGGGCGGGGCGGCCTGTGTACCTGGAAGAGCCACCCTTCAGGGAGGAAAACTGAGTCTTCTCAATGCCCGGAAAACGGTCTCTTCTCATTCCCCACAGGCCTCGGCTCAGTTTCCAGGTTTAGGGATTGCTTTTTTTTCCCCTCTCTCTTCTTTCTTTCATTTTTCTAATTACATAAACCATTTAGCTCTTCCCGAAGCCAAAACTATATACTAAGGTACTTTCTCAGTCTTGCTTCCCCTTCCTCACCTAGTAAATAACCGTTTAAATTTTCCAGTTTGTACTTTAAATGTTTCCCACAGAATCTAGGCAACCTCCCTGGAGAGAAGCGAGGCAGAGACCAGGTGGGCTGTGAGCAGCCAGCAAAGGGACAAGTGCTGCTTCAGGGGCCCCGTCCAGCCCGGGGCAGGGGGGTGACTGAGCAGGTTCCGCAGCACTGACTGGCCAGCCAGCCTTCGACGTGCTGACATCAGACCACGCCACGCCACTGCCTGCTGAGCAGGACCATGCTCAGTCACAGGTTGTGGTCTCCACGTTTGCCAGTTTGCCTTCCACGTCACCTGCTCACACAACGTCCTGACTAATAACCGATCAGCACACACCCACGCCCAGCAGGAGGGAAGGGAAGCAGAGCGGAAGCCATCAGGCAGTCTGAGCGGACACATCCGAGACCATGGCGAAGAGAAGGAGAGTGGCATCCCTCCCGCCCGGCCTGAGAATGGCCCCCTGGGAAGATGGGCCCAGCGAGGATCCTGAGAGAGGCACTTTAAGCTACAACTCAAGGAGTCTGACGAGGCCAGGACCCGGGCAGCAGACCCGGATGTGGAGCCCTGGGGTCAGAAGCAGGTCACTCACAGGTCCAGGTCTTTGGGGATGCCCTTGACGTTGAGGTCCAGGCAGACCTTGTCACGGATGTCGCTGGGCTGCACGGCGCCCAGGGTGATGTAGGTGGTGTTCCTGTTCTTTATTATGGTGCTGGCAGACGGACAGGGCATTTCCGGGAATGGGGACAGGGACATGATGATGAAGATGGGGAGCGTCTGGATCAGCTTCTCCAGAAAGGCCCAGGAGGCCGGGTCGATAAACTGGCCCTCGTCGATGATGAAGATGATCCTTTCCTGTTTCACGGTCTGGACAGGGCACAGAAACAGAAAGAAAACTGCTGTGGAACTCCGGGACTGCGTACCCATGTGGGTCTGCCTGTGCATCTGCGGGGTGTGTGGGTTGGCATTACATATTTTCCTCCCAACAGACCCGTGTCAATTTGGATTCCCCCGACTTGGAATTTGTAGCAAGTTGACGGAGCTGGTGGAAACGGACTCTTACTTGGTCAGCTCTGTGTGCAAAGAGAATGCAAATTTGTAGGACAGATGGGATGTGGCCACGTAAATCACCATTACATACAATAATGGATGTTTACTACATGTCATTTAAAAAAAATTTTTTTAAAGATTTTATTTATTTACTCTCAGAGAGAGGGGAAGAGAGGGAGAAAGAGAGGGAAACATCAATGTGTGGTTGCCTCTCACGCGCCCCCTATGGGGGACCTGGCCTGTAACCCAAGCATGTGCCCTGACTGGGAATTGAACTGGCGACCTTTTGGTTCACAGCCTGGGGCTCAATCCACTGAGCCCCATGAGCCAGGGCTGCTACATGTCATTTTAACCTATCGGCAAACAGAGGCCTCCTAGGGAGAGCTATGTACCATCTAGTCACCCAGGGCTCATCCAGCACAGAGGGACAGGGCAGCATTGGGCTGGTGCTGGGGACAACCAGGCTCAAGGAGGCGGACACAGCCCCTGGCCGCGGTGCCTCTGGCCTCTGTGACACTGAAAACAGGTCCTGTGTCCCTTTTCTTGTGTGCACTGCCCGTCCCTGCCGAGTCTGAATTATTATTCACTCCTTAAGTGTTGACGGGGCCTCCTTGAGAGTCAGGCGCTGTGTAGGTGCTGGGGCCACAGTGGCCTTACACCTCGGAGTCGGCCCTTGTCCGGCAGGGCCATGCTGCCACTTGCCGGACAGACCTGCCCGCTGCCCCTGCTCCAGGCCGGGCTTGCCTCCCTCGGGGTCACTCGGAGAAGAGGCTGGGTTACCCATTCTTTCCCTCTGTGTTTTTATAAAGAAAAGCAGCAAAGGCTACTTTCAAACAGCAGCTCTCCTAAGGCCATCATTGCAAAGACTCACAACCTGCCTTGTCACACACGTGCAGTGCGTCCACCCTGACAGCCCCACCGTGTCACCAGGAAGTCAGCCGATGGTGCGGCCAGCCTCATGTGTGAGCCGGGGAGAGTGACTCGGGAAGGAGAACGCGCCGGTTCTGCAGCTCACCACAGGCCCCAGTCTCGCCAGATTTAAAACCAGGAGCGGGAGGCGGATGCTCTTGAGAGCTAGCGGAAGCTGACACGTGCGTGGTGCCCCCGTGGTCCCCAGCTCTGTGCAATGGCCTCCACATAAATGACCTCGTTCAACCCTCCTGACTCTCCAGGAGGAGGTGAACATGATGATCACTCGACTGAGGAGACGGAGTCAGGGACAGGCTGAGAAACCCGCCCAGGTCTCGCAGAGAGCTGTTGTCTCAGCCTGTGGCTAAAGCACGGCGTTAGTGCTGGTCTGCAAACTCAATGGCGTGTTGGAACCACCTGAGAAGCTTTCAAACAAAAGCCAAGCGCTGAACAGACTCCTAAGCCCCACCCCCAGCCCCTCTGAAGCCTCAGGCGTAGGACTCCTGGGTCCACATTTTCTGAGCAGCTTCCTGGACCCTGTGACGCGTGGGGCCCGGGGACTGGCATTCTGCCTTGCTCGTCTGCCTGGACAGAGGACGGGGATGTCGCATTGTGGCCCTGATGCAGCCCCATACTCGTTACATGCCCGTGGTCATTTGTCACGTGCCGGACACGGCGTGGGTCCATGGTGACACAGGCACGGGCGAGGGACTCCCTGTCCTCCGGGGCTCACAGATGTAGTCCGGAATGTGCTGGAAGTGGTACGGATGCGGGCAGAGGAGGGGTTGGTCACGCCCGGTGACTTGGGCAGTGCTCACCAAAGAGGTGACATGGAAGGACGAGGAGCATTTCTCCAGGACAAAAAGAAAACCTGGAGGCTTTTCTCTCTTCAGCAAAGGGAATCAGTTACTTGGACAGGAGGAAGCACAGGCGTGTCGGTTTTTGGGCACCCTGGCGGTTGCTCGGAGGGTGAATCGGGTGACGGGTGTGAGGTGCGGGGGCCGGTGGGAAAGCTACGACAGCGGTCCAGAAGGAGATGGAGCCCGAGTGACAGCGGGGAGCAGAGGATGGGCGATTCCAGGACCGCCCAAGGGAGAAACAGGGGGGCCTGGTGATGGGGGAGACGGGGAGACATGGAGATGGGGCTACTGGCGGGGAAGGGAGCAGAGAGAACGGTAAGGGGCGCGGGAGCGAATTCACCATCAGCTCAACCCGGGATCGGGGTCGGAAGGAGGAAGAAAGGGCACCTGCGTGGGGGAGAATAAAAGCACCATCGGACACTGAAGTGAGTGGGGGTTCCTGCAGGCCCGGGGGACGCGCGGCTCCTGCACACAGGCCTCAGAGAGCGGGGATGGCGCCATGCAGAGGGAGCTGACGTCGGCTGTCCCCTTTAAGCCCTGCAGCCCCGTGAGCCAGGTGCCACTGCTGCACGTTTTGTAGGTGATACAGCGGAAGCACAGACAGGCTAGGTCGCCTGCTCAAGGTTACCCAGGTGACAAGGAACAGGCCCACGGGTTCCAGCTCAGGAGCCTGACCACACAGCCTATACACACGGCTCCGTAGACGTGAGACGTCTCACACAGAGGGGGGTTTTGGGGGGGCCGCTCTCCCAGGAGGCGCGTCAAGGGACTCTGGTCAAGTTTAGCCACGTCCCAAACAGACTCTCAGCTTGAGGTCTGGAGGATGGAGGAGAGGGAAGCACTTCAGAGCTTCCGGCCAGTGCAGCCTGGACCCGGAGGGCGTGTGGCCGGGGCCGAGCCGCCCAGGCCTGTTCCCCCACTGCTCGGCCCACAGACAGATGCTCTTACTTTCTCCAAGATCTTCATAAACAGCGCCTCCAGCTGCTTCTGCTTCTTCGAGGTGCTCATCTTGGAGACCTCTCGTGAAATCGGGAACTGTGGGCAGAGTAAGGGGAGTATCAAGTGTGGGAAACAGCTCAGGGAGACGCCTGCTGCGGGGCAGTTCTGTGCCCCAATAAACCCCTCATGAGTCAGGTAACCCCGAAAGCCCTTCCCGGCTCTACTCCCCCACGTCGCTGACGCTAACAGAGACGGGAGGGACAGGGCTCGCTCCGTCATCATACCGGCTGTCACCTGGGGAGCAGAGGGACTCTGTGCTACACGCTAGTGAGTACCGTGCATCGAGGAGGGGAAGAGGAGGGAAAGTGAGCCAGCGGGTGGCACTGGGTACGATATTTCTCCAGAGCGGTATTTCTCGACACCATCAGTAGGTCTCAGGAACAGGGTGCTCATTCAAGGAAGGTTGGGGACCCTTTCCTCACCACACAGACCCCCCAGGTGAGAAAAGAGAAGGATCGTAAGGCAGAGGGGACACCGAGGCTCAAAGCGTCGGGGAGTGCTGGCCGGGGAGCTCTGGCGCAAGTCCAGCGCTGGGCCGTTACCTGGACGTGGAAAATGTCATTGAAGATGCAGTGGAACTTCTCGTCCAGCAGCGTCCTGACCTTGTTCTGAAGGTTGCTCTGCCGCTCCTTGTAGTGTTTGCAGGTGTCCAGACCTAAGACGTTGGCCATGAGTATCTGGATGGTATAAAAGTTTTGGTGGAAGCTGACCTTAGTCAGCGCGATCGCAATGGTCCTGTTCACGAGAGAGCCGAGAATCAGGAGGGCGCGGGGAGCAGCTCCGCCAGAGAGGTCTCTCTCACGTGCAGTTTCTGAAAGCAGCCGAGGGCGAAGGGATGCTCTGACCCTTCACATGCAGCTGTTACGGCAGAAACTCCCCCGCTCGAGCCCAAACCCTTCTGCATCCCTGCGTCCCCTCTACGGCCGCGTCCACCGGGGTCAGAAGCTGCGACGGCCCCCTCAGCTGGCGCTCCTCCCCCCGCTCCGCTGCCTCCGCCTGGCGTCCTCACGCCGAGCGCGTTGCCTGCACAGGGCTGATGTTTGGAGAGAGGTGCGAATCTTCTCTCCCGCCACAGTGTGTCAGGGGCTGCTGTTCCCTGAAGGCGTCAGTCTGGACTCCTTTATGTCACATACAAGATTTTCCAAGTCTCCGCGGCGTCATTTCCGGCCGGTCTCCGCCTGGCAGCCTGCCTTCCACCCCCCAACAATCAGCACGCCCAGAGCTGGGGACTCTCTCCAGGCCTCTGCTTCCGAGGCCTCCCCCGCCTGGGGCGTCATCACACCCACTCGCTGTGCCCCCGAGGCCTGCGACCTTCCGTGACTGATGCCCCAAGGTCAGGTCACACACCCTCTTGCTCTCTGCTGCCCCTCTACTCTATGCATGCCTCTGGCACTGTCCTCGCCGCCTTCCATTGCTACTGGCCCCTCTCTCTTCTGCCAGAGCTCCTGCAGGGCAGGAGTCAGCTTTCTCCATCTGGACGTGAGGACCGTCCGGAGGGGTGACTCGTGTCTTCCCTCTGACCCCTGAGGTCGGCGTGTTGTAGCCTTAACCCCCAGGACTGCAGAATGGGACCTCATATGGGAGCAGGGTCACTGTAGATGTAGTGGAGTTGAGGCCAGGAGCAGGGCGGGACCCTAATCTGATGTGACGGTGTCTTTATAAGGGGACGTTTGGACAGCACCCAGGGAGAATGCCATGCCATGCTCGGAAAGGCAGAGGCCAGCAGGGGGCGGGGGGTGATGCTTCTGCATGCCGGGAGCGCCCCATGCGGCAGAGAAGCCCCAGAAGCCGGGGGAAAGCCCAGAACAGGCTGTGCCTCGTGGCTGCTGGAAGGAATTCCCCCCTGCCCCTCGAGGCCTCACTCTCAAACTTCCAGCCCCCAGCGCTCAGAGACAACGCATCTCTGCAGGCGGAACCAGCCGGTCACAGCGGCTCTGGCAGGAGGACACGGAGAGCAACAGACCCCGGGACTCGGAGCTACTCCCTGAGGGACGGAGTCGGGGGGCCTGGGTGTCTTCTGGTTATCACAAATTGTCTCCTCCACAACGTTGAAGGGAGTTTAAACCTGGCCTCTTTCAGGCCCGACATTTAAAAGGAGTACAAATGCAGCTAAAAATAACATGAGGCTAAAAGGCGTTTTCCCCTCCCAGCCTTCAGGTCAGGCGGTAGAAGCATGGGGGCCAGCGCCATCATCCTCTTGGTCCCTGTCACCGATACTGAACACCAGGCTGACCAGCACACGCAGGTGCTAGACAGATTGTCCCTAAGAGAGCCCTGGGGACACGTGTGCTCCGGACACTGGCCAGTGAATGGTGTGAGTACAGCCCCCAGCTGTGTGTCCTGTCATTCCCCACTCCCGCTCCCAGAGAGGGCTAAAGGGCTTGGGCCAGTGATGGGCAGTGGGCTGGTCACATTATGGGCTTGTTCTGTGACCCCGTCTGGTCTCCACCTCTTTGCCAGGGGTTCTTGACCTGTCCACACGCTGGGGTTGCGTAGGAAGCTTCACCACATTGATATCCCAGCTCTGTCTGGATTAAATCAGGCTGCCTGGGGCCAGCCCGGCTTCCCACCTTCTGGGCCCGTAATGTGCATCAGTATTTGTGTATTTGGGACAAGGGTGCAGGGCACCCCATGGTCGAGAGATCGTGTGGGGGTTACAGAAGGCCAGTTACATCAAGGAGAGGAGCACGAAGGCAGAGCAAGCTTTTCAGGGCATCGGGTTCTCTGGGTTGACGGGAAAGAAAGGGCCACTGCAAGCCACTCACCTGTGGTTCTCACCTTGGGACAGGTACTCGAGGCCCATGAGTATCTGGCTCTTCCCGTAGCCCGGCAGCCCCTCATACATGAGCACCTGGCTGCAGTTGGACGTCAGAAACTCCTTCATGGTGCTCCAGAAGTATTTGATCTCCCTCTCACGTCCTGCCATTTTTGTTTTTGTAAAAGGGAGCAAACTCAGTCAACACAGAATAGTCTAGAAATGTGAAGAGGCACACAGCAATAGCACGCCCAGGAAGACCTTCGGAATCCCCTCCCCCGGTGTTGTTCATGGACTCAGTCGAGTGTCCTGCACTCTAAAATGTTCTAAAATCTTTTTCTAGAGCATCGCAGTTAATGATATGCTTTTCCCCCCAGTTCTGATTCCCACATGTTGTGAGGGAAAGCACTCTGATAATGTGCACTAGGATGTCCATTTAATTTTCGTGCAGAAAACTGGAGTTTGCCTGGATTGCATGACCAGGAATTAAACCTGGGCTGACTCTAATTCTTGTTTTCCTTTTCTACAACACAGAAGTCATCTATAGATTATTTTGTTAGGAAATGCATTTATTATAGTTAGGGCTCCTACATTGAATAATCACAGATAGAATATTTTATTTGCAGTTATTTTACTTCTAAGTCTGTGAAGGAAACTTGCTTGCTGTACATGAGAAATTGTGCACCCTGGCTGGTGTGGCTCAGTGGATTAAGCACCGGCCTGCAAACTGAAGGGTCACCAGTTCGAGTCCCAGTCAAGGTGCACTCCTGGGCTGTGGGCCAGGTTCCCGGTTGGGGGCATTCGAGAGGCAACTGATCAATGTTTCTCTCCCACTTTTTCTTCTTCCCTTCCCCTTTCTCTAAAAATAAATAAATAAAATATTTTAAAAAGTTAAAAAACATATACCCACTATAGAAAATATGGTAATTTAGGAAAGGCAAAAAGGAAAATAAAAGTCAGCTGACATTGTAGCCCTGTCACTGTTATTTTGTGTGCATTTAAATTATGCCACAGGGCCGTTGCTGGTGTGGCTCAGTGGATTGAATGCTGGTCTGGGAACCAAGGCATTGCCGGTCCAATTCCCAGCCAGGGTGCATGCCTGGGCTTTGGGCTAGGTCCCCAATACGGGACCCCACAAGATACAACCACACACTGATGTTTCTTTCCCCCACCCCTCTCCTCCTTCCCCTCTCTAAAAATAAATAAATAAAATCTTTAAAAAATTATGCCATGGAACGTTCCAACATCTAAAATATAGGGGTACCAGATGGAGAAGAGGAAGAGCAACAAGTGGAAAAGTTATTTGAACAGATAATAAAGGAGAACTTTCCCAATCTGGGAAAGGAAATAGACTTCCAGGAAGTCCGGGAAGCTCAGAGAGTCCCAAAGAAGTTGGACCCAAGGAGGAACACACCAAGGCACACCATCATTACATTAGCCAAGATTAAAATAAAGGAGAGAATCCTAAAAGCAGTAAGAGATAAGGAGACAGTAACCTACAAAGGAGTTCCCATCAGACTCAGTTGATTTCTCAAAAGAGACCTTGCAGGCAAGAAGGGGCTGGAAAGAAGTATTCCAAGTCATGAAAGGCAAGGACCTACATCCAAGATTGCTCTATCCAGCAAAGCTTTCATTTAGAATGGAAGGGCAGATCAAGTGCTTCCCAGATAAGGTCAAGTTAAAGGAGTTCATCATCACCAAGCCCTTATTATATGAAATGTTAAAGGGACTTATCTAAGAAAAAGAAGATAAAAAAATGAACAGTAAAATGACAGCAAACTCACAATCATTAACAACCACACCTAAAACAAAAACAAACTAAGCAAACAACTAGAACAGGAACAGAACCACAGAAATGGAGAACACATGGAGGGTTAGCAACAGGGGAGTGTGAGGGGGAGAGAGGGGGAAAAGGTATGGAAAATAAGTAGCATAGATGGTAGGTAGAAAATAGGGGGAGGGCAAGAATAGCATGGGAAATGTAGAAGCTAAAGAACTTACAAGTATGACACATGGACATGAACTAGAGGGGGGAATGTGGGTGGGGGAGG